>DF244736.1:14923-26897 GCA_000507305.1 Breviolum minutum Mf 1.05b.01 | reverse complement strand
CGACTACTGTTCTTCCAAGCTGTGTTTGTTATTTGACCTTTTTTGTTGCTCAAATCTCTACACCCCAGGCAGCTGCAAACACTCGCAGCCCTGCAGATGTATTTCAAGCAGTGCCATGAACCGCCTTGGTCAGAGAAGACCACATGACGCAGCTTGATGTTTGGGTGGAATACGAGTTTTGCACCGTTCACCATTCGATTTCCCGGGAGATACCACTGCAGTTTGTTGAAGTCCTTTGCTGATTGGCCCAATGGGACCAGACTGCCCTGTGTGATTTCCCTCTGCAATTCTGTGTGCCAAGCTCCTAGATGTAGTTCCATTATGATGTTTTCCATGTTTTCCTTGGCGCGTGCAACTTGTCGAGGTGCATTGGCCATATCCAACACGTCCCACAAGAACTGCGACCGCATGGAGTCCAGCTGGGATCTTTGTCCAATGATCTGGAGGATACAGAAGCGAAGACGACGATGCCAACGAAGGCTTCTGAAATCCGCTCCTTCGCAGTGTGAACGAGTATGAGCGTGAGCTTGTGCATTTGCCAGACTTCCTCTCCATTCATCTCCTCTTTGGGAGGGCTGAAGTTTAGGGATCTCCTTGCACCAGCTCCTCGGGGATCATGTTTTGATGTGAGTTTTCTGAAGTTTTGTCCCAAGAAGAGAAGCTCTGTTCCTCCGTTCCGGCTTTCTTTGGTGTTGTGAGTTGTGTACCTTCCCATTGCTTGGCACCGTGGCACCGGGGCACCTGGTGTAACTTTCTCAGCGCGATTGTGGTTTCACCTGGTGCACGCGATTGCGGTTTCAGCTTCGGGAAAGCCCAGATGATGAGGCTCATTTGTATCACATACATACGAAGAGCCCTCAGTCAAAGGTCATCCGGGATCCGTTTTTTTGGTTGCAAACAAGCTTCCAAACATTCCCTGGGCACCCAAAATCACACGGCAAATCCCAGCCATGGTTACCAGGGACAACAACCACCATTGACCCAAACACTTGACTCAGGCTTAGGTGCCAAAAAGGTGAGCGTGTGCATTCTGCGACTTTGACCAACAAGTTTCAAGGGTGGATGGAACTGTATCAAAAACATGATTTTTTTTGAGTTGGCGTCCAGATTTTTGGAAAAAAACAACACTGTTACTTTTTGATTGGTGCGATAGATAGCCATAAAAGGGTCATGTATTTTTCTTATACCTGGAAAAATCCAAGCCGTCCACGTTGTGATGATTTGATGGAAATTTTGAAACCAAGATTTGGGAAGTTTTTTTTTTGGGATTTTGGCAGCCAGAATTTCCAGTTCCGGTCGCAGCTGTGCAAGTCCGGCTACGTTTCCAAGTCGGGGCAAAAAACTGCTGCGAACGCGGCGAAGGGGCGTCATGTTTTTGGATACGGAAGCCATGGCGCATGCGAGGTTAAACAACCAGGAGCGTTTTGGGGAAGGTGGTTTGGGTGGACGTAAAATGGCAAGATTTCACTACAGAGATTCAGATTTGTGATGCTCAGATGGCTGGTAGAAATAAGGCCAAAAATCCTCTTCAACAAAATGCTTGCCATGTTTGTTTTTTGTTTGGAAAATCAACTTGGCAAAGATTTCCAAAAATGAAACCTATTTTTGGACAACCCAGATGCTCCATGTATGGATTGTTACCTAGTGCATGATATGAAAAATGGCCACATGAACAAGGGGAAATGGCTTGGTAAATATTCCTGTCCCATGGATCCGTCATGGGTAATGGGATGTCGCAATGTCGATAATCCAATCCCTGCCAGTCTTTTTTTTCCCATAGCAGTCAGATGTCATTCCTTTTGTCAGAAAGGTAAGCTAAGGAAGGTTTTTTACTTCTGAAAAACGGGAGGGGATTATGGTTGGTGGCTGTGTGTTGCCAGAACCTTAGTAAGTAACCAACAAAAAGTAATATGATGAGAGATATCCAAATGCCCAATCTATACTATATCATATCATAAGTCGCTACTTGGGAAAAGACCCAACATTGAGTTTTTGTGATTGGTTGATTTAACTTTGAAGATCAAGGTTGCAGATTTGTCCCCCCAAAAAACATTTCCTGAAACAATCCGCCACAGATGGATTGTAATTTTCCGCCGGATCTAAAGATTGGTTTTCAACCAGGGCTTGGCGATCCAATATTTTTATTTGGATTTTTGAAACAGTGAAGGTCATGCGAGGTAGACCCTGTCACACACACAAAACGTGGGTAGAGGTCCAGAGATTTCCGGCAAGAAAAAATAAAGATATCTACCTTTGGAGGCAATGAACATGCTTCAAACTTCTGGATTTATCACAAAGTCCAGAGAAATTTGGTGAAATTTTGCTGAAAGGAATGTATCTTTTGAGACATCTAGTCCCTTCTCTTTTTGCAGCCCAGCCTTCTTTTGGAACACCAAATTTCGTTTTTTTTCCCGAGACTCCAAAATTTCCGAGATTTCCGGCGTTCCAGTGGTTCTATAGTTTCCCTCTGAACAAAAGGGAGCCCTCCCTGAGAAAGTTGGAGAAATTGACGGTTTTTTGGTGCCTACAACTGGCTGAAAAATGGACCACGAATGAAGATGTCCACATTATCCTATTGAAAAAGGGGTTGTTCATCTTGCCTGCCTCAAGGACTTGGAAAGCGATGTTACCGAGGTGCCATGGGTTTTTCCGAGGACTGCAGGATGCAGGGGCGGAAATCACCTCGTCACCACTAGGATGCCCTGAAACAATTTTTAGGTGACAAGTGATCCCAACAAAGAAAAAACCGACTCACTTGCCACGAGGTTTCTTTTAGCATCCTGGGGGGGTCTAAGTGGATCCATTTCCAATGAAGATGAGTCCATTATTTTGTTTGTCTACGTGGCTTTTCGGTTGGTGACTTGCTGTTAGAAACGGGAGATTCTGATGAGAAGAAAGTTTGGGATCAGTTTGTGAATTTTGACTTTGCCAAATGCAAGAAGATCATTCTTTGAAGAAGACAAAGCTATTTATTGAATGCCTTGGGGTGCTCCCTTACCCAGTGGCCACCTGGTTTATTAAAGCATTCTTGAGGTGACCATGGATACCAACTAGATACAAAACCTTCACTTGCTGAATGTCACCATCATTGACAGGGTATTTGGAGGATCACTCAAGGACTTGTAAGTAGTTACCAACTTGGGTGATCGTTTTCGTCACCTAGATGGCTGTAAAACATGGGGATGATCCCATCAGCAGATATCAACTGCATGAAGAGATGTTTTGTAGCTACGCTCATCCGTTCATGGGTGTTTGAAGAGTTGGGTACCAACGGGATAACAGAGTTGACCAAGTTGAATAATCTGTTGAGAAGTCAATCCTATTGAGATACTTTGAGCCAAACTCATACAGCGTGTGTTCTTATGACAATTCTTTGGAATAGTTGTAGGTTGGTATGGTGATACGACCTCAGCTCAATGTCCCATGTTGCATTGCCCTGGATTTTTCGCATGAATTTTGCAGGTAGGCAGAGGAGGAAAACTGATGACAGGTCTGATGGATTTGAGTGTGTTGAGTGAGTGGTTGAGTGATGTGTGGGGAAAAGAGAGAACCATGAATATACATACATACATACATGCATGCATGCATGCATGCATGCATGCATGCATACATACATACATACATACATACATACATACATACATCCATACATCCATCCATCCATGCATGCATGCATGCATGCATGCATGCATACATACATACATACATACATACATACATACATACATACNAATAGTGGGAGTGTGAAATCCATTCTCCAGTTCACAACCCATGTGTTTGATTAACACCTTGGTATATCTACCTGCAGCCGGGGGTCGGCTCAGGGAGCCCGAGGTGGGAGTGGATAGGCTTGTGCCATTTCATTCCAGTGCAGGGCACTTTCTCAGTTTGGTAGCTGGATCGAGGCGATTCACTCTTGGAGGAAAACAGAGCTGCAGGGCAGCTGATTCTGGTGTTTGGGTTGAAGGCCAACCTTCATCGTTTTGAGATTGGTAGCGGAGCCACTGGAACGTTGGAAATCTCAGGGACGAATCAGTTTGGTGGACAAGGGTCGATTTGCACAGTGTTCCCATGGGCTCAGAAGCCGCACCGGCAGTGGACACTGGGCAAGTCCCGACACAACTGGCAATTTTGGTCCCAACTTTCGACCCCTCCATTGACAATGTGGAGATTTGGTCGAGTAAGGTGGAGTTGCTATTAGCAACTTGGCCCTCTCAACGCATCACGGAGCTGGCCACAAGATTGATTTTAGGATGCAAAGGCACTGCTTACCAAAAGTTGCAGCTTCATCGCTCGGAACTGTTGGTGAACGATGCCAGAGGAATCCGAAAGTTAGTGGAACTGGTGGGGGGTACATGGGGGCAAATCCCCATCGAAAAGAAGTATGAGATCGTAGAGAAGGCGGTGTTCCGCAATCAGCAGAAACCTGATGAAACCAGCGACTCTTACATCAGTCGAAGCGACGTGGTGTGGACTGAACTGGAAGCTAAGGGTATTGGACTGGCGGAAATACGCAGCTACATCCTACTTCGTGGATCGCGCCTCTACAGTGATGACAAGAAACGGGTGTTGGTGGAATCTGGCGCTGAGAGCAGTGGAGCTCTTCAACTGCCAAAAGTGACCTCAGCAATTCGAATGCTGGGTTCGGGATTCTTCCAAGAGCTCACCGGTGCAAAGAAGGAAAAGGGCTTGAAGACGTACGATCATACGGCTTTTACTGTTGAAGAAGGATCAGACCATGAAGAAACATACTGGACTTTTGATGACGCAGTCGATGATCACGTACTGGAAAGCCTTGCTAGTGAAGATGACGAAGACGCGGCACTGGTTCTACAGTTCGAGGACGCTGTGGCTGAAGTAGTGCAGAACGATGGTGAATTATGCGCTCTCTACAGTTCGTATCAAGATGCCCGCAAGAGATTGTCAGAAAAAGTTAGATTTCGTGGCTTTTGGAAAGTGAGAGGTTCGGAGAAAGGTAGATCAAAAGGCCAAAAGGGATCTAAGGGAAAAGGAAAACAGTCTCTCGCCAATCGTATAGCATCTTCATACTGCAGAGTGTGTCTGAAGAAAGGGCACTGGAAAAACGAGTGCCCCCAGTTGAGAGATCGGAACTCACAGATGTCATCGTCGTCCACAACATCGGCCGCACCAACTTCGTTTGTTGAAGTCACAATGAGCCATCATTGACGGTGATCCATGACGACAATCTGACGGACATCATGATGGCTGAGGACTCGTCCGGGAGAGTGCTGGGAAAAGGGGTTAACCTGGTAGGAGACTCATCCCATCATAACCTTGATAAATCATGGCCAGCTAGAGAGAAGTTGCGAAGGTTGATTAATCATAAATTCCATCATCTCAAAGCCACCATCAATGACAGGATTCCTCCAGTTTCTGAGAGCAAGAGCGTTGAAACCCTTACCGTGAAGCCAGTGCACCCTCAACACTTGATCTCTCAGGGTGCCAATTCCATTGCCGAAACCTTGTTTGCATCCACTGGAACCATAGGTGTTGTTGATATAGGTGCCTCACAAACCGTTATGGGGGATAAACAAGTTCCTGAACTAATGTCGCAACTTCCGAAAAGCATTAGATCACAAGTGAGACAAGTGAAGTGCAACCTGGTATTTCGTTTTGGAAATCACCAAACACTGGTGAGCAAGCGTGCACTTCTGATGCCCCTCGGAAAGGTGTCTTTCCGTATCGCAATCGTGCCTGGTGCCACACCATTTCTTGTATCAAATAGTTTCTTAAAGGGAATAAAGGCAGTAATTGACACTGATCGTGAGACCCTTTGGAGTAAACTGTTGCAGAGAAATTTGGTGATTAATAGGACTGCAAAGAACTCGTTTTTGATGGACATCAATCAATTGTGGGAAGAAGAATCTGCCGAGGGACAGCAAGATGACGCTGCCGAGTATAAACCCCAATGCTTCGTGTCCGATACACTGCCAAAACAAGGAAGCACGCCGATGGTCCAGCATGACATGGAGAAATTTCATAGTGAAGAACCCCAGAAGATTGCAAAGGATAGTGATGAAAAGTTTAATCATAATCCGAAGTCTGATGATCAATTTGCTTTCCAAGTCAGTCGTGCACCCGTGTCAGACCAATGTGATCATCAAGCAACTTGTGGATCAAGAGCCCTATCAACAGGAACTCACGTTCAACGTCCAGGTGAAGCCAATGTCGATCGCAGAGCGCCTCACACAGTTTCGCAGGGAGAACGAGACTCAGACAATGGCCGAGAAGATCAAAGAGATCAAAGGAATGAGCCTCTCCGAGCTCGAGAAGATGAAGATCGAGTTTGGAACGGCCAAGAAAGGGATGCCGTTTGCACAGGCATTCCAAGACCACGGATGGACCGATTGGTTTGTGAAGACCTACGAATGGAGCGGCAAGCTGTCCCATGTGAAGTTCATCACGTATGTCGAAAAGAAGCTGGACCAGGAAGTGCAGGAGGCTCACTCGAAGCCCAAAAGGACTACCAGTGCCACCGTGGAGAAGCCCAAAGGCAAGACGTCAGCTCCGAGTGCATCAACGGAGCAATCATGGGAGATGCCGTCGGAGTCGGAAGACGACGACAGATTCCAGATGATGTTCGATCAACCAAAAGGATCTGGAGGAACGGATGGGCTACATGGCACAGGAGAATCAACAGCTGCACCAATTGATGGCATCAATGGAGATGGCAATTCACGAGCTCGTGAACCACATGAAAGGGATGGCAGTGAAGACCGAATCCCAGTGAGCCGGCCGGAGTCGACCAAGTCTGAGGTAGAAACACCGGACACTGATTATATCTTTCACACCATTGATCAAAAAGGTAGTGATTATCGAAGCCAAATCCAATCGTCAAGAGTTTGCCAAAGTGGAAAGCTCGTGTCCCCGGTGTGTTGCCGTACCTCAAGCTGGTCTCTGTGAAGTCATGTGTCACAGCCAGAGCGAATTAACCCATCAAGCCGACCAACTCGGGTTCAAAGCCGTTCGTTTTTGCCTGGAATCCGGAGATCCCAGCACTGAAAGAGGCAGAGCCAATCTCTTTCAGAAAATCTGGATCCTTCGTCCCAAGCATTTGTGGTATAGCCCTGAATGTAAATTTTGGTGTCTTTGGAGTTTATTGAACAGTCAGAAAAGCCTTGAACTCTTTGAGAAAATAATGACATCTAGATGGGAAAACCTATGGCAAATCGCACTAGGCATCGTCCTTTTCGAGATTCAAATCCCCCAAGGTAGGCATTTTCACATGGAACAACCATTTGGTTCCACAATGTTGAAGACTCCCGGAACTCAGATTCTCACTGAAAACACTCACCGGTGTTGTTTCGACATGTGTAAGATGGACGATCTCCGAGACCCACAATCCAAGGCATTCATTAGAAAACGAATGATTGTGCTGACAACCTCGACTGAGTTGTATCGTGGCTTGCACGGAAAGTTGTGTTCGTCTCATCATGAGCATAAACAAATAGCTGGAAACACCATTCATCATGGGGTGTCAGTACCGCTATCCAAGTTCACTGAAATGTATCCAAGAAAATTTGCTCGTCAGGTTGTCAAGTATCTCCAAAATGATCATAGCAAATCTCATCTGGTTTTGGCTACCGAGAATGAACACCCAACAAAACGTCGCAGACTAGGAACCAAGTTGAGTCCTGCCGCCATAGAACAGAGCTTTCCCGATGTCAATTGGCAGATAGTCATGACTCAAGTAGATCGCATTGCACCACGTGTTGGCACCATGGTGATTGATAAAGGAAACCTGATTGATTTGGTAAGTAAAATGTGTCCATCACACGAAGTGAAGCATGTCGTGTTATGTAGGGGAATGGACAGATATGTTGGACCCAACTGCAGTATCCCCAAAGGTAGTGCACCCCTCCGGAGAATGATCAGTTTCCAGAGAAGAACAAATGAATTGTATGTAGATGAAGAATGGGAACCTTGGGAACATTTATCATATAGAGGTTTTCGTCGCAAGTGTGTGTCTAGCAGAATTGGATTGACCATTTTTGCAACCACCAAAATGCCAACGAATCTAGGATCCATGAGTCCTTCTGCCGATGTCTCAATCCCGCTTCGTGAAGGCCCTGGTGACACTGAGGGTCCACAGAATAAGAAAGCACGCATTGACTTGCCAGATCCCAGTGAAGGGGTGGATGAAAGTGTTGATCAATCAACTGCACTCCCTTTGAGCAAACCCAAAGAGATCATAGATTGGACGTCCCAAAAACATGGGCCGAACTTCCTCAAACTCAACAGTGAAGAACAATCGTGGTTGATTAAGATTCATCGTAACTTGGGACACCCTGGAAGTCAAAAGCTGCAAAATTTCTGTAGGCAACTGAACTGTCCAAATAATCATATCCTCCAAGCAATTCCGGACATGAAGTGTTCCACGTGCACAGAGCTTCGACCGCCGAGCATATCCCGAAGCGCAGCAATTCATGAACCCATGGACTTTGGAAGTGTTGTGTCAATGGATGGAGTAACATGGCATAATAAACAGGGAGAACGTTTCCATTTCTATCACTTTGTTGATCAGGCAACGGTGTTCCAAACAGCCGTGATAGCACCCTCTAGAACCACTGACCAAGCGGCCAATGCACTGATTTCCGGGTGGATGTTATGGGCGGGTTCCCCTCACACATTGATTGTTGATGCCGCATCCGAACTTAATTCTGAAGAATTCCTAGGGGTTCGGTGTCGAACATGTGCTGCCGATGCCCATTGGCAGAATGCCCGAGCTGAACGACATGGAGGAATTCTCCAGGTCATTCTCAACAAGATGGATGCTGAGGAACCCATAAGTGACTATGACAAATTAGCCTCTGCCCTCCAACATGCCACCCAAACGAAAAATCAATGGAGTCGACATAGAGGTTATGCACCCGAAATGCTTGTGTTTGGGAAAAGTGTCCATATCCCAGGATCCATAGTGTCAGACTCAAATCAAGCCACCCATGCAATGGCCCTGAGTCAATTGCCGGACGGCGTTCGCTTCAGGACTGATTTAGCAACACGGGAAAGAGCCCGAAGAGCTTTCGCAGCAGTAGATAATGATCAGGTGCTAAGAAGAGCAATGGTGAGCCGCAGTCGTCCAAACAGGGGTATGTATGATAAAGGGGAATGGGTGATGTACTGGAAGAAACGAGGGGAAGCCGATGGGAATTGGATAGGTCCTGCACAAGTACTAGCACAAGAGGCTGATCGTGTTGTTTGGATCTCTCATGGCACCAAATTGTTCCGAATAGCCCCAGAGCATGTAAGATATCTCTCGGCCGCGGAAGAATGGAATCACAGGGTTGATAGTAGTGTAGCTCATAACAGTGTAGGACAATCACAGGGTGGAGTACAGTTTCAGGATCTCCATAATTCAGGTAACCATGGAGTGCCTTCACAGCAATCAATAGACAACAACACTGCAGTACCAGTTGTAGAACCTTTGATTGGACCCCAAGGTGAGGTAGCTGCACCATCACATCCTAGTGATAATGCACCTCCTACGATTGAGCATACCAGTTCAACGCCCAGTGAACAGCCTGACCAAGAACCTGATGTTCCTGGAGTAACCCCAGAGGCCACACTTTCACAACCTAGTGATCCGTCAGGGCTAGCTATGCCCGAAGATATTCCCGTGCCCGATAGTGATGATGAGCTATTTGCTGAAGTGGAATCCTGCTTCACTCTCACGGAGGACAGCAAGTGGTCAGTAGAAATAGACATCACAGCCCAAGACATAAATCGTTGGAGACAAGAAGAAAATCCTCATGAGATGGCATTCTTAGTGTCCACTGCGAAGAAACAAAGAAGTGAAGTTAAGATGTCCCAATTGACCCAAGATGAAAAGGAACTCTTCCGTAAGGCTAAAGACAAGGAAGTACAGAGTTGGCTAAGTACGGAGACAGTGTGTAAGATCCTTCGTCACCAAGTACCCATTGAAAACATAATGCGATGTAGATGGATTCTCACTTGGAAGCCAGTTGATGAAGGTCCCAAAGATAGATCACCACAGTTCGTTCCCAAAGCTCGGTTAGTAGTTTTAGGATATGAAGATCCTCTGGTACACGAAATTCCCCGTGACTCACCAACCATGACTAAGTTGTCAAGAATGCTCATCCTCCAATATGCAGCTAGTGCTCATTGGAACATCGAATCGTTTGACATCAAGACCGCATTCCTTCGAGGGGAAGAAAATAGTGATAGAATTCTAGGACTAGAGCCACCAGCTGAATTGAGAGAAAAGATGAAATTAGCACCCAATGAGATCCTTAGACTGCTCAAAGGAGCATATGGTAGGGTTGATGCACCGTACTTGTGGTACATGGAATTGAAAAAGGGCCTCGAAGAATTAGGTTTCCTTGTGAGTCCTTTTGACCCATGTGTGTTTGTCTTAACCCACCCCAAGACCCGGAGCCACTGAGGGTCTCATAGGTATTCATGTTGACGCTGGTTTGTGCTGTGGGTCCGCATTGTTTCATGCTAAATTGAAAAGTCTGGAACAGAAATTTCCTTTTGGTAGTAGAAAACCCCGAAACTTCACTTTCACTGGCCTGAAAATAGACCAAAAGGAAGATGACAGTATTTGGGTAAATCAGGAACAATACATCAAGGACATTCAAGCAATCTCCATTTCAAGAGACCGCAGAGCTGTGCCAGAGGCAGCTGTCACTGAACCAGAGAGACAGTCTCTCCGTGCCGTAATTGGGTCTTTGCAATATGCAGCCACCAACAGTCGACCCGATTTGTGTAGCAGGCTGGGAATGTTGCAATCCCAGATCAACCGGGCCAAGGTTAGCACACTCATTGAAGCAAATAAAGTGTTACATGAAGCTAAGATGTTCGCAGTAACCACATTGAAGATTCAACCAATTCCTCTTGACCAACTGCGATTCATAGCTTTCTCAGATGCTTTTTTGTTCTCCAAAGGTACCCGACTCCCATCAAGGGATGATGATCATGTCATGTCACAGGTTGATTGGTGAAAATAGGACCAGCATTGTGAACCCAATTGTTTGGCATTCCAAGAAGATTCAAAAGGTAGCGGTAAGCACTTTGTCAGCTGAAGCCATGTCTCTGGCGGGTGCTGTCGATATCCTTTCATGGGTGAGATTATATTGGGGTTGGCTGAATAAGGTAGACCTTGATTGGAAGCAAGCTGATGATACTCTTCTTCAACTTCCACCCGCATTTGCGGCTATTCCACCTCTTGAAGGGGATCAATCTACTGCAACTCCCCCTGACCAAGTCCAAAAGTTGCTTCATCAACTACCACCGTCGAATAGCTCATTGATTACCACAGACTGCAAATCTTTGTATGATTTAATAAGTCGGACAGCCCCACCAAGCTGTCAGGAATTTCGTACCCAACTCCAAGCCAAATTGATCAAAGAACACCTCCGATCAGGCATTCAAATAAGGTGGGTCCCGTCAGGAGCACAGATAGCAGATTCCCTTACAAAGGTAATGGATAACTATATGCTAAGAGAGTGTCTTCACCTTGGAAAATATTGCCTGCATGATGAGACTGAAATGCTGAAGAGCCGTTCCGATGCCCGAACTCGGCTCCAATGGTTGCGACAGAATGCACAGAACTTGTCGAAGGTTTAAGAGAATATCTCTGGGAAAAGCCAAGTCGTCCCTTAGATGATTCACTTGTGTGGGGTTGACAAGCAATCAAGCATTCCCTTTTCGTTACTTGAGCCATCAATGGTTGTGTTGTGAACTTTTCATAATAGTGGGAGTGTGAAATCCATTCTCCAGTTCACAACCCATGTGTTTGATTAACACCTTGGTATATCTACCTGCAGCCGGGGGTCGGCTCAGGGAGCCCGAGGTGGGAGTGGATAGGCTTGTGCCATTTCATTCCAGTGCAGGGCACTTTCTCAGTTTGGTAGCTGGATCGAGGCGATTCACTCTTGGAGGAAAACAGAGCTGCAGGGCAGCTGATTCTGGTGTTTGGGTTGAAGGCCAA
>DF244735.1:0-21517 GCA_000507305.1 Breviolum minutum Mf 1.05b.01 | reverse complement strand
GCGTAACATACAGCGATAGCTAGCGGGAGGCAGTGCCATGTTCCATACCATGAGATTTGGTGTGCGATTTGCCAAGTTTCGGCAGTGAAGATGCTCGACGTGCCTTCATGGGTAACGTCAGCTTGCGTGATGAAGGCTCCCAGTTTGGGAATGTTGATGGGAGAGGCACCAATGCTAAACATGCCATGACGGAAGGCGCAGAGAGTACGGAGGGAATGCAGAGAAGAAGTAATAAAACGGTCAGTGCTGGGAAGGAGGAGGACGCATAGGCCCTTACTAAAACTCATTGTCTTTGATCAACTATTCCCACATGTAGGAGAGTAGGTCAAAGCAAAAAGCGAGGTGTCTTCCAAAATAAAACAACCAAAAAACAGAAACCCAACCAAAACAAAACTAAAACAACGCAGAAAAGACCCGCTGAAATTAGGTGAAACACTACGCTTTTAGAAAAGTCCCGAAGCTGCTCAGTACTTTCGCAATGTCTTCAAAAGTTGGTAAGTCCGATTTTCACCTATCTTGCTTGAAGGGCTCCGCCCGCAACGCAGCGACAGGAAAAAATATTAGAAGAGATGACTCTGAAAGCTTCCGTGTGTTTTCAAGTTGCTTTTGATTGGATGTGTTTTCCAATTTTGTTGCTCGCTTGTATCGAGTTTTTCTGGCCTTTTTGCACGATTTTTTTTGTTGTGTAAGAACCGTGGAGATTCTAACTCTTTGCAGGAGACGAAAGAAGAGCCGAAACTTTTGCCCGTTTTCAACTATTAAGGCCAGGGTGGTTCCTTTATAGGTCGTTTTGTGTGGATGTTGTTTGCTTGTTTTTTGTTTGTGTTCTGGTTTTTCTTTGCACACTGGCTTTAGTAGGTTTATTGACCAGTGGTTTCTAAAGTACGGTCCCTTGTCATTGTAAATTTTGACTGCCACCATCGTGATGATGAGCGCAGCATGGGATCAAAAAAACTTTTTGTTCTTCTTGCTGTTCTTTTTCGATCTTTGTCTTCTTCCTGTTCTTCGTCTTCTTTTCCTTCTTCGTCTTCTTGTTCTTCTTCTTCTTTTTCTTGATCTTCTTCTTCTTTTTCTTGATCTTCTTCTTCTTCTTCTTGTTCTTTGTCTTCTTCTTCTTCTTGTTCTTGTTCTTTGTCTTCTTCTTCTTCTTGTTCTTGTTCTTTGTCTTCTTCTTCTTCTTGTTCTTGTTCTTTGTCTTCTTCTTGTTCTTTGTCCGATGACTAGTTTAGCTTAACTTCATGACTGCCACTGTTGTTACAACGAGCGCAGCATTGACCAAAAAATGAAAAATTCTTCTTCTTGTTCTTTGTCTTCTTCTTCTTCTTCTTGTTCTTTGTCTTCTTCTTCTTGTTCTTTGTTTTCTTCTTCTTCTTCTTCTTCTTGTTCTTTGTCTTCTTCTTGTTCTTTGTCCGATGACTAGTTTAGCTTAACTTCATGACTGCCACTGTTGTTACAACGAGCGCAGCATTGACCAAAAAATAGAAAAATTCTTCTTCTTGTTCTTTGTCTTCTTCTTCTTCTTCTTGTTCTTTGTCTTCTTCTTCTTGTTCTTTGTTTTCTTCTTCTTCTTCTTCTTCTTGTTCTTTGTCTTCTTCTTGTTCTTCTTCTTCTTTTTCTTGATCTTCGTCTTCTTCTTGTTCTTTGTCTTCTTCTTCTTGTTCTTTGCCTTCTTCTTCTTCTTCTTGTTCTTTGTCTTCTTCTTCTTGTTCTTTGTTTTCTTGTTCTTGTTCTTCTTCTTCTTCTTCTTCTTCTTCTTGTTCTTCTTCTTCTTCTTCTGCTTCTTCTTGTTCTTCGTCTTCTTCTTGTTCTTCGTCTTCTTCTTGTTCTTCTTGTTCTTCGTCTCCTTCTTGTTCTTCGTCTTCTTCTTCTTCTTCTTCTTCTTCTTGTTCTCGTTGTTTTGTTCTGGCAAAGGGGTACCGGTAGAAGGTCGGATGAAGTACGCTCCCAGCAACACGTGGATATGCTCAGACGAGCAGCTTGTAGAAGGGTTCCAGGCAAGGTACACTGCGGGAAGCTTCGGAGGATCTGTTGATGAACTACGCTCAACGAAATTGGAAATTTTGTTTTTAACATTTAGACGTATTTCTAAGAGTCAACATTGTTTTTGCGTCCGGAAGGCAGCTTACTATCAAAATATTAGATTGTGGCAGCTTAAACAAGGCGCGGCTAGACCAAGATTCGAGCGCAACATCCATAGGGATACAAGGAAAAGAGAAAACAAACGAAAACATCCAGAGGGCCAGCAATTTGATGGAACTAGTGCAACGAAAGAAAGAGGAGAAAAAAGAGACAACACATATCATTCGACGCATCTTTTGTTGAGCAGAAACATCAAAATCCATCATTGAAACCTTTTTTGGTGTCCGAATTAGCGCTTTCACAAATTTTGCATTTTGAATTGTGAGGGTCAAGATTCTGAATTTTTCAGTATTGTTTACAGACTGGAAAAATACGCTTTGTGGCCAAAAAATTGGGTTTGATTAGCAAATTCATTTTTTTTGGATTGTGTTTTGCATTTTTTTTGAATTGCCTTCGACCTTGAAGCACTTCTGCATTTGTCATTTGGAAGATGCATTCGGACTAAAAGTGACAGGTGTTTTCCTTGGGTGTGAAAAACAATCAATGTAGGTTTGGAATACTACAAGTGAATATGATATCTATTCATCATAAAGTCCCCTTTGTTGATTCAAAATTAATGTCTTGCATGCGGCATCTGGATCTTTTTCTGTAAAGAGCTTCACTCAAGATTGTAGCAATTTGGTTAGTGCTGTATCCTTATGGCAATGACAGTATGTTTTTAAGACTTTTGCCCAACTTAACGTTATGTGTACACCATGCTTTGTGTTTGCCATTTTGGTTCCCAGTTTGCTTTCTTTCCAAATGCTGTATGTGAAATGGGAAAGTGTTACAAAAGATGAAAGTGTCGTCTGGGGTGCAAGCATCCTAAGTGTGTATATACCGGTTAAAGGCGGACATAGTTGATATACTTGGAGCCGGTGTCCAAAACAACATGATGTACCACAACGCTTCATTGCATCATCACTTCGCCAAAAGCGCTGTTGACAGATGGTCCAAAGGAATGTGGCAACAAAGGCGCCAAGAGACGACAGCACTTGGACATTTGAACCACTAGCTTCGTTCAATTGGTAAATTGTAATTCCATTGTTGAAGAGGTATTGCTATCTGGAAATATATTTATGTTGCCACATTTTGTGGATGCAGGATATCAGCACAGGACAGCAGAAGTGACGTTCCAGGGATGCGTAGTGGTAACAAGCCACGTCAATTATTCCAGGCTCAGCATTTGTTGCGTGGAGATTTGGACCTGTCCTCAATGCACCAGAAAAGGTCTTGTATCAAATGTAGAGCTAGAAACACGTGGTACCAAGTTCTATTTTTTGGCTAAAAATGGCACCTTGGAGTTCCAAGGTTTAACTATTTCTTCCCATTGATCTTGATTGGAGCCAGTTTTCTGCGGCCAAACACAGTGGTTGGGGAGCCTTAGTGGCCAACTTTCCATTCCAATTTTGTCACATTTGCCACGTTTGCCATATTGGGTAGATTGAGGCAAGTGGGGTCTTCGTCCTTCTTGCTTTTATTGTTCTGGTCTTGCCAGCTTGTGGAAATTACAAGCTCAGATCTTAGAAGGTCGAAGCTAGGAAAAAAAGACTATAGAATAATAAGCATCTTTTGGCAAACAGTGAAGAGCATCAGCCTGCAATCCTGAGGGCTTGGCATTGGCGCAGATTACATCTTGCCATTTGCTTGCTTTGTGGAAGTCTTTTCATTTCTGCAGCGACACTTCTTATCCTTTGCAGGTTCGCCGAAAAAACGCAATCCTGAACTGAATGTTTTTGTGAAAGGTTGCAAAAGCATGTGCATATACATGTACATACAATATGATGATGTACATATATATATATATCATATCTATGTGTACATAAAGAAATATATGTATATATATATATATTTAGAATCTATATACCTGAATATGTGTCTATATCTTCCTACCTATCCACCCATCCACCCATCCATCCATCTCATATATCTTGGGATGCTCCCCCTTCCAGTAACGGCCACCACCTGGATTGCTACATTTTTTAGTAGGGGATCCCTGTAAACCTTCATTTTCCGCTGTTACTGGGCGGGGCCAACATCTATTTGTCTATCTGTTTATCTGTCTATTTGTCTATTTGTCTATTTGTCTATCTGTCTATCTGTCTATCTGTCTGTCTATCTGTCTGTCCGTCCGTCCGTCCGTCGGTCGGACGGTCGGTCGGTCGGTCGGTCGGTCGGTCGGTCGGTCTGTCTGTCTGTCTGTCTGTCTGTCTGTCTGTCTGTCTGTCTGTCTGTCTGTCTGTCTGTCTGTCTGTCTGTATCTGCTGCTGAACGATGGCTTTGACACATGGTTTTTGTCGAGTGTTGACTACTTTCTGAGTCCTAACATTGACCATGGTTTGGTGGCTTCTTTGATTTCTATGGTCACTGAAGCTAACTCAAGAGAAAGGACTGACTGATTGACCTCATTTCTGCAGGGTATATCAAGTTGGCAGTGAGAGTAGCAGCTGTAGCAATAGTAACAAAATGCCCCAAGAGTATTGTTTTTGGGTTCCTTCTGAATTTTTACAAATTTAAAACACATTGCTGCAAAATTGGCCCCCACCAGTTGTAAATAGGGTTATAAGTTACAACCCCTACAAGCAGGGCTACAAGCCCATTATAACTGGTAGGGGCACCTCTTGTACGGGCAACTTCTGAACTTTTGCAGGCAGAAGGTCCTCCGTCCCGATGCTCTTTCAGCCACGAAACTGCTTTTTTTGGGAGCTGCTTCGGACCTAGCATTTCACTAGCGGTTGCCCATTGTATCTAAAAAGAAACATAAGATTCTTGGCGAGAAACTTTTCCTCCATGTTGATGCTCATCAAATTTCGCAAGAAAAATGGTCCGCCCAGGCCAATTGCCACGTTGAAGGCAATTTGTTTCCAGAGGTGCGAAACTTGCGAAGTCGAAGATTCGCTGGTGATCGTTGTGATGCGAATCGAATCGCTCCATCGCAGACCTTGACTTTCGGGGTGGCCTTGTTGACCTGGATTTTTGGATGCTATGCCAAGCGCGTGCAGGTGTGCGCAGGTTTTTCTTTTGCTTTATTGATTGTGATAGTTGACCTTTTTTTGTCTTGGGTTTATTTGGTTGGAAAAATTGGATACCTGACAGGATGCTCACGTGGATGCTTTTGCCAATCCATTGAGATCCACAAAGCGTCTGGTAGCAGTGACTCTGACGCGAACTCAGAATTTGGATCGAACGGGGAGACGAGTCATTTTTCGGCACTCCTCCAAGCTTACTGTGTTTCAGGATTCTTTTCTGCTCTGCGAGTTTAGATTTCAATCTCTTTGCTTTGGTTTCTTGGTGGCACCAAAGGTTTGTCGGCGTCCATTTCAAGCCAGTTTATACACTCAAAAAGACCCTGTTAATAAGGAAGAGTGTTGCATGATGTGCTTTTATAGATATGTGTTGTCAATGCTCAGGACCTAGGAGCACAATGATGCTGTCAAACACTGAGGTTTATCACATTGCCACTGTCCTCATTGTGCTTTGTTGGGCACATGTCAAGCTTTCACGGTTGGCTCTGGACAACGAAACTGGCATCGGACTTGCATGCCTTCGCTTCACCTTGCTGGCAGTATGTTCGCTACAAGTATGGTCAGCACGATCCTAAGGCTTTTAAGGTGAAGTTGCCAAGGTTACAATTTCCTGATTTTCGATGCCAAGGTTACAATTTATGGTTTTCCATGGATGCCAAGATTTGTCTCTGCACCAGTGGGCAAACTGTTGGCTCTGGAGGTTGGTGAATCAGTGAAGCTGTAAGCCATGGAGCTTCGTTTAACTGGAATTTGTTGCTTGTGAGGCCTCATTCCTGGTATATTGGCAAAATATAGCAAGCTTTCTCTTGATTCAGCTGTTGCTTTGCTGCAACTGGAGGATGAACATGAAATTTTGAACAGTTGAGGAGATTAAGCCATTACTTTGACCAATGCTAGATGGGGAGCAAGGTGTTTTGGTCTTGGAAACGTCTAAGTATCAGGGGACGCTTTCTTGCTCTCGTCCTGATCAGTAACCGGGCTTGTTATGCTCCGAGATGTTTCTGAGGATATTTGAATGTCTCAAAACTTGATTCTTCTGCATTCACCTGCGTGCGGTAGCCACCCTCTGGAGAACTCTTCCACTTGTGCAAGATTTGAGGTTGATTTGGCCTGCTTGGAAGAGGAAGGAGTCTCTACCAACGACGCAGGATACGGAGTTCAAGCCTTCTATTTGCCAAATTCCAAACATCCACGCTGCTTGCTAGTTCTCTCAACATCAGGAGTGCCAGACAACGGAACAGGCATGTGTTTGGTGAGATGGATGGTGTTTCTGCAAGCTTTTCTGGGTTCCTTTAGGCATGTGCTGCATGAGATACTTTTGATCGCGCTTGAATGAATTGGGCATCCTCTTGAAAGGCGTCATTCTGCCTTGCACCCAAATCTGCTGAGGAATCTTGTGACTAGATGTGGAAGTGACAGAGGGAGCTGTGTGATGGTATGTACTTGCTGTGTGCATGCTTAGTTGTATGTAGCATCGCATGCATAGGATCAAGCATGTTCTTCTCAAAGCGAGGAGCAGTACAGCAGGACGCAGTTGCAACATGAGTGAAGGCAGTGATTCCCAATGGTGTAGAGTACAAAGGAACATCTTACTGTTACATGATTTCGTACCAGTTGCAACATTAAAAAAATTGAAGAGCTTGGGACTTGATTGTTTTGAGATTTCACCAGGACTGACTCAGTTGAAACCTTAGATATTTTTGTTTGCATTTGGAGTTTCTCAACTTTGCAGTTGGAGTTTCCCAGCTGAACGCCTTGATTTCCAGGAAAGGGACGGGTTGAGAGCTTCAGCTTGGAGATCTTTTGAGGACAAGGCCGGACAAGGCAGATTTTTCTTGTGGTTTTCTTGTGTCCGGAGTCTGACAAAGTAGATTGAATTTTTAAAGAGAGAGGTCAGCTGTGCCTCTGGTCGAGCTCTACTTCCCTTGTTTTCAATGCCATTGCCCTAGATTTTCTTTACTTTTCGCCAAATTTCACGTTGCCATAGCACAAGTTTGCACTGAGGATGTTCTTCTTTATGGTATGGCCTTCCCTGATGACTTTACCCCTGCTGTTGGGAGCATTCTCTCTGCATCATATCCCAGTGCACCGCTTTCCGCATCTTGGCACAGGGTTTTTGGGATTTGCAGGCAGTTCTTTTGCCAAAGTCCCCAACCATCGAGCTGCGGGCGCCTACTAAAATGGCCGAAACGAAAAATTGAAGTCAAGAAAAGGGACCCAAGCGATCTTGTCCAAGAATGGATTGGATGGAAATACTTTTGCATCATTGGTACAATGGCTACGAGCGTAGTGCTGCCAAAATAATGCCCCTGAAGTAGCCACAATTCAAAAAATGCCTACTATACCGATTATAGGTCTTTCGTGTGCAAAATCTCTGATCATGCTCGTGATTGAGAATGAGATTCCCATGACAAGGCTTCCACGGGTGTAATGTCTTGACCATGATTTTGCATCTCTCAGGATTGTCTTCTTCTATGCCGTTTTGGTGTATGAAATGATATGTAGCCTTGTTTGGTTCTGCATGAAACTCAGTCGGATGAGTGGAAGCTGGAAAAACGTTGGCACCATGTCCAGTTGAGGTTACAACATGTCCTGCAACATGAGCGAGATGCCCCTTTCCAGGGTGCCTGATGAGTTTACTTGGCTGGAGCGGGCTGGCTTTCAATGCTACTTGCGAAAAGGAGATTCGAACGGGGCAAAGTCAACGGGGCAAAGAATGAGGAAACTTTACAGCTCTTTTAAGAGCATTTTATGTGGCACTTTTTGGTGCTGGTGGGTTACTTCTCAGGACCAGGTGATCCAGAAGTGCGTCGATACGTTTTTGCGCTTGGTCAGGCAGACAGCAGTTTAGCAAGAAAGCATACTACGCAAGTAGTCTTCGATTCAGCTTGATACAAAGATGACTCATATGAAATTGCAGCATAGCATAGCTTCCTATATTTTAGTTGCACGAGAGTACATTGCATGCTTTTGCCTACTCCCTCTATGGCCCACCTCCTGACCCATGTCATGCTGTGCAATTGCACACCTTTCTTTCTCATGAGAGTGCCTTCTGAAGACCATAATGATGGCTCCTACCTACCAACCTACCTACCTTCATATTTACCTACAGGTTATCACATCCTACAGGGTTGCAACAGCTTCACAGATAGATATTGATTCGTATGCTTGCTACTTGCTGTAGTTTTATCGGCTTGTGGGCTTGTTTCTTCAAGACCTCGACCTTAAGCGTTGTGGACGTCAACTGAGATTCAACCCTACACAAGCATGTGAACCTATTTGCCCCTCTGATGGAAGCATGTAAACCAGTTTTGATACAATGCTACACCTTTCACTCAGCGCCTTGGACAGGGCCTTGCTATTTTAGCTACAGCTGCATGTGCAAGGAGTAGAAGCTGGAAGGTGCCAGTCCAAGACTGCCAATGCATGATTTTTTGCTTCAGAACCAAGAAATCAGAAACCCTGATCCTTTAGTCCAACAGCACGTAAATATCACTGATGGAGAGTCTGACCTCCAGGTTTTGAGAGAAGACTTTTATTGTCCTGCGATTTTTTCAGAAAACCTCTGCTTGCTGTAAGTTGCTGTAAGTCATGCGGGCATTTGCAACGAATCCGAGACACATTGTGCATTGGTTGGGACCAAGCAAGCTGCCAAAATTGCTAGGCTCAGCACCGCATTCCTGCTCTGCGGCGGGCAGGTGCCGAAACTGTTTGAGATGACCTGGAAGCACCGGGTGGTGAAATGAAGACAGGTTTTTTTTGGTTGATATGACGTCATAGGAAAGGTCACCATGTTTTTGGAAGACAAACAAACAAAAAAACAAGTGGATACAAACGACACCAAAAACAAGGTCTCAGAGTCTCCAATGTTGTGAGGCAGTTTTGCCACATCAGCACTCGTGCGAAAGGACAGAGCTCCAATTGAAGTGATTCGCGAACAGGGGACCTTTAAATGATGATTGCCGGGAAATGCT
This sequence comes from Breviolum minutum Mf 1.05b.01, assembly GCA_000507305.1. Lineage (NCBI taxonomy): Eukaryota > Dinophyceae > Suessiales > Symbiodiniaceae > Breviolum > Breviolum minutum. The sequence continues at coordinate 12,399 of DF244735.1, read as the reverse complement.
GCTGCTACTCCAGGTAGTGGCATTTTCTCGGCCTTTGACTATCTCCTTTGTTGTCTTGGCTCGCAGCTGAGTTTGTGCTGCCTGAATGTTGCAACCTTCAGACTGTCGCCAAGTCGCCAAGTTTCTGCTTCGACCCTGACAACTAATCTCAGCAAATCAAATGCTTAACACACGCAGAGATAAAGAGACTTTGGAGAGTTTGGCATGTTTTAGTTTTGCATGCTACCTGTACATGTGCTTATCGCACTTGATTTGCTCTTAGTGATTTGGCAAATCATTGCTTTTTGAGGTGGTTCTCGGGCAGAATCCTCCCAATCTCTTTGGCCTGCTGTATTTGTTGCCTGGATTTTCAGTTTCAAACTTCTTTGTTTTAGCCAACGTTGGATTGGTTCAGCACCAACATCCGGCTGTTGGTTCAACAGGTTGTGGCTGCTGGGTTTAGCGATTTGTGGGAGCTGGGCGTCCTATATAACTTCAGGCCTGGATCCTGGACCACCTGATGGTGGTGTGTTTGGGTATGATCCTCCAGTTGTGAGGATGGGACGTTCTCCATGGAAACGAATTCATTTGGCGAAGTCAGAGGCTTAGCAAACACATGCTTGAGGCTGTCTATTGTGTTGGCCATTGTTTCCATGAAGTTTGTAGAACACATGAACGTATATGATATCTTATTTATCAATGATCAATATGTTCAGTAATTGCAAACCAGTGGGAGTGCTACCCAAAGTGAACAAGAGTAAAACGGCGACAAGACGTTGCGAACCAGAGAAATCTAAGTGACAAAGTCGCAAAGCGCACACTTGGCCACGCTTTACGGTTTTTTTCTTCAAAATTCGAAGTGTCATGAAGTGACCATGTTTTTGAAATCAAGAAGGATATTTTCTAACACCACACTTGAGCGAATGGCTGAAGATTCTGAGTCATGTTTTGGTAAGACTTTGTGCAAGTCTCGTAGTTGAAGTCGCCCATTTTATCTTCATTTCGTGTGATGGGCTTTTCAATCTTCTGTTTTTTTTTCCAGGTCTGGTGGTCTTGAGCAATTGCATTACTTTGGGGCTTTGCTATTACCAGGCGAAGTTTGATCATCGTTTCGTGTGGTATTTCAGTGGACCGAGATTTTTCACGTTTGGAGGTGATGGAAACCACAAGTTTCGATTTCCCTGGATTGCAGCGATCATCCCAAACAGTCTTAGAGGCGTGGTTGCCACAGGTTGACACCAAATTCTGGCGGTCGGACAAGAGGACTCAGTAAGATAGTGGACAGGTCACGAGGCAATAGATTGGCAAAGCTATTTCTGAAAGATGTGAACAGAAACGATATGTTTTGATTATATTTTAAAGGCATCAGGTGCTTGCAGTCAGCCTTTGTTTGAGGCAACCTGGGCACATTTGACCATTGGAATTTTGGCGGGCTGCCAAAGTTTGGCCATGGCACAGAAGGTGCAAATTCCTGCGATGTTTGTGGATAGCAACTCTGCTTTGGCAACTTGGCAGATGAGCAAATTACATGAGTCAAAATCAAGGGCGCACCTTCTTTGGCCTTGTTTGCTTTACACAAAGTCTTACAGTGGGGCTGTAGCTAAAGGTGCTTGACTTTCGGATTTGCCATGGTTAGTACGTTTGAACTCTATTCACTTGACCCTTCACTTGAATTCCCTTTGTCAGGGCCACTTATCTTGCATTTGTGCTTTGCAACCTCCAACAATGCCTTGTTGTCATGTTGTGAGTGACAGTGAACTTGAGACGCCGAATTCAAGGCATGGTTCCTTTGGATTGCTGGTATCTTCATTGCCAAGCCCCTGGTGTCTAAAAGTTCAAGTTGAGAGCATCAAGCGCTGAACTGAGTGATTTGCTCAGGAGATGGGGCTGATGCTCAATTACGTTATGATGAAGCCTCTCACGATTGACTCCTTCTTCATTCTCATCATTCTCTTAGGTACAAGTGCCAGCGGCGTTTCTGAATACTTCGTATCACACCTCGTATTCTGACAGGGATTGTGGCGGCGGAGCAGTTTGCTGCACCTGCTTTCTGGTGAGCTGACTTCGTTTTGGCATTTGGTAGGGCATGAATGATGAATGGGAAACCGGATTTTTATGACCCCCAAGTCTTGAGACACACCGGAAGTTTCGGGTCATGTGCCTTTCCGTTTCACTGCCGTTTTATTCCATTGACGGAAGACCTGCCAGGCGCAACGGGCTCTTGAGCGCAACGGCAGTTTCTTGCTCACTTCTTCTAGTAGTTCGCTACTGCTTGCTGATGCCCAAGGTGGGGATACACTACTTGGAGGATCATCCCAGGACTCGTAGGTGGTTAAGTGTAGTAATAGGCCATGCATGGCCATTTTGGAAGGGGTCCCACAACCCGATCCTTAGGGAACTTACGAACCATGGTTTTTAACCATTTACTAACTCCTCTCAAACATCCCTCTGAATCGCCTTTAGCCAGGTGCAGGAATGGCTTGCCGGAGCAGCTTCACCACTTTCAAAACAAGACTACGAGATACTTTGGAAGGCACAGGAAACAAAAACTGGAAAGGGGCACAGATCCCCAGTATTCCGGCCATTTTACAAGTTTGCTACATTGAAGTGGACCATAAGCATGCTTACTTGTTGCCGATAAACAGCGACGATACTCATGACCCATGATACCCCTGAAGCACCTCCAAGCCCTTCAACCTTCTAACTGGAACATTCAAACCATTCCACAATGTTGAGAGGGGGTGGCCTTCATGTCTCTTTGTCAGTGTTTTTTCAAAGCACCAAAATCCTGCTGCGAAACCAGGCGTTTGCAGTGGAAGACACTAGCTTCGAGGCCACCAAGCCCACAATGCTTCATGAATGCGAAAACCGAAAAACGAAAAAACGCAACACACAAAGCAACGCTTTGAGGTCCGCTTGAAATTAGCATATTTAGCTGCAACTATGATGCTGTCGGCTGCCTTGTTGCTGCCTTAGAACACCTTGCGGGGAGTGACTTGTGACACTCCGTGGCTTGAAGAGGATAAACGGAAAATCAATATACAACATAAATCAATACCGTACAGACTGTACAATGTACATATAAAATCATGTAAGGCAAACAAGCGTATATATGTATATATATATATATACACATACCCACAAATATGTTTTTCGCAGTAGTCAGGTCTTGTGGACAGCTTTCAAAGTCGTTCCCAGGCGTCGCGTTTACCGCTTCTCTGCAGAAGTCCGCATCTTGACACCTGCTGAAGAATCTTCTGCTTGTGAATTGGATGGCTATGAAACAAAAGAAATTCGCGAACCACTTCGGGACTGTGAAATTGTCGTCGAATTTGGGGGTTCAATAGTTTTTGTTTTTGAGCGCCGGATGGAATTAGAAGGAAAAAAAAACAAGCCGTGGATTTGATGAGGCGAGTCTTCTTGGTGCAAGAAGCGAGGTGTACATGACAAAGAACAAGGTCGGATGCTGTGTTTGGTGAAGTCATGGTGACCTCGAGGTCACCCCAAAGATGGTTCAGATGGTTCAGTTGTCAGGTGGCGATGTCCTTCTTTTTGGAGGCCTGACATGTTGAAAAAAGGCTCAACTTTTCACCCCTCCTGACGCATTTTTTCCACTTTTTTTTTGAAAATAGACAGCAAGTCAAGGCTTCTCGATGGTCCACTGTTGTGCTGATTTGCACTTGTTACTTCATCATGCCGTTCTGACCTGAGAGTTTACCTTAAACGATATTTGAAGTGGCACATGCTTGATTGGAGCAAAGTATCTAGCAAGGTCGAAAACAAAGCAGAAGTGCAGCGTGGAAATTTTTGCTTTTCATGCATACCACACTTTGACCTTTTCAAACATTCTGAGAATATAATCGCGCAACAGCAGGTCAATGCTAAATTTCTCTTGTTTACTTGCCAGCTTTCTTTCAGAATTTTGCACTTTCAAAATAATGATCATGACAGCATCTCAGTTGGAGGAAGGAGTTTGACTTTGTTTCAACCCCAATGACCTCTTCAGGACTTGTACCAAAAAGAAACAAAACTTGACTTGTGAAGTCTCTCATTTGCTGTTTGGGATCTTGCTGTTCCAAAATTTTTAAGGCTGAAAAATGCATTGTCTCACCTGCAATTGGGCGTGTTGATCCTGATGCTCATGAGCCCGATCCTGAGTCTAAAGGGCATTGCCACATGGGCACATCCACAGCATATTGGCACCAGGTGGACGCTGGTGGGACTACGCAGGTGGTTTCATTTCCTTGACATCTTCAGCATCTTGGCGAAATTGTACGGTTTTTTCACATGCAACACGAGCAGAATGTGAAAGTGTTTGGAAACGCTTCTAAGGTCACATTGGTGGTGCAGTATCTTTATGGCTTTCACATGGTGGACCTTCCAGAAGATCAGGTCAAACTTGGTGACATGTTATTTTTTGTATCTGTTAGCAGAGCTTAAGAAGTTGTTGTTGTTGTTGTTGTTGTTGTTGTTGTTGTTGTTGTTGTTGTTGTTGTTGTTGTTGTTGTTGTTGTTGTTGTTGATGATGTTGGCAGGCAGACTACTGGGGTCTCCATCAAGAGTGGGCCTCTCATGTTGTGATTGCTGGCCCAAAAATTTGGAAAATATCTGTCATTGTCCGTGTCTCTTCTACCAGCAGGCATTTCCACTATTTGATGATTGTTTAAGAGCTGAGGGGATACTATGCAGAAGTTGCTCTGCTTCTTCTCGGCATCGTGCAACGAACTGTCAAGCGAGCCTCTCTGTCCCAGCCTCAAGCTGAGTTTCGTCCTTCCGTTGTTCAAGTCAAGTGCACCTGTGACAAGGCACTTGTTGTCGAGTACAGCTATAGCAGCACAGCTAAATGAACAGGCTTGGATTCTCACAGGTCACACGTTGGCTTGTTAGTACATTGCCCGTATGCTTGCAGGCTCGCAAGAGGAGACGATACATCCGACAGGAGTGTCCTGCATTCTGCATTGGGATCGAGAACCTTGCTTACACTGTGACCTTGATCCTATTTGGACAGCTCCAATGCATGTAAGAAGTTATAGTTCTTGTCGAAACCTGTATTTGGAATTGAATATTTGAATATATTCAATTACATACCTATGAACTTTTTTTTTTGGCTTCAAGCTAACGCAACAAAAAGGTTCGTTTGTGATGCATGTCTCCAATAACCTGTCTCCAATCAGCTGTCTCAGTGCTCAACCTCGGCAGCAGTGATTACTAGTGATTAGAAATGGCAATGGAATGCTTCGGGTTCATGTCTCATGGGCTGGTTGTTGGCAACTCGTTGGCATTTCAAGCTTGTTGATTTTAACACAGTGTGGCTGTTTTTTCCTGGGCCTATTTCTATAGTGACAATTTCAGGGAACAAAAACCAAAAACTGAGCTCTGCACAGGCAGGGTTTTTTTGGGTGAACCAACCCTTGTGGGAAATGGTTGGGTGGGCCCCTGAGAAACCCTGGACACACCCCTTTGAGGCTCAGTGGCTTGGCTAGTCTTCGGACTATTTAGCACCACAATTGCCTCCAAGTTCTTCGTCAAGGATTTCTGGGTGTTGGTTGGAATGACAGTTGACTCAAATGGCCCTTCAAAATATGAGTAACTAGACTTCCAGCTTTTAAGCAAACCTTTGAATTTATTTTTCCCCACTCAAAAGTTTGTACACTCAACAGCCTCTTATGCAGGAGACTCCCAGAATCACCAAAGAGGAGAGCTCACAGCTGGCGATGGTGGTTGTGTGGGTGTCAACGATTTGCAGCTTGGCAACGATTTGCAGAATGCCAGGATTTTTATGTGAGCAGTGACCAAAACGTTGTTATTTGCTGTACAACTGTATAAATGTATTTGGGGTATGAAATACTACCCTATTTTTTGGGATTTTATTAAGTCATTTTAAGGATGAGTTGATTGATCACTGAAATTTGTGTTCGCGCTACATCCATCGAACTTTATTGTATGATGCTTGCAATGTTGGGCACATGAAATGCGGCACGAATCTTCGGTGCTTTCATCGTGGTCATGGATCTGCATAATTAAGCACACAGCCCATCATCAAGCCTCCAACCCTGCACCACTTTCGATGACAAAAACTTTAAAAATCATACCAACGATGCTGAACATCATTTTAGACTAGACTAGTTGTACCATTTATCGCGAAAGCTGTGCAAAGGCAGCTTGAGTACTTTTCACTTGGGGCGGGGCCAGTCGTGGGTGGGTCCCCCCCATCCTCCCCAAAGCAAATGTCATCATCATTGTCGTCGTCAACTGATTCATCACAATGTTCCTCCTCATTTTCTGCCTTTATTTTCCTCATCTTCCTCGTCTTCCTCTCATCATCCTGCTCCCCGTGCAACAACAGCAACCACACATATCGGCAGCAAAAATTGTCATGACCATGAAGAGTATCGTTTAAGCTCATGGTAGGGTTTCAGATTTGCCTCAATGATTCTCCAGAAAAAAAAATGCCATGCTACTACACCTTTCCTTCACCCCCCGTTCAAGTTTAAACCATTTGCAGAGTCAAGTCAACATCTTGAGATTTGTGCAGAAATATGATCCCATGACATCCTTTAACCAATTTTGACCAAGGTATGTGGCTGTTCTGGGCATTCGTTTACATGCATCAAATGGTTCCTCGACCAAGATTGGTGGGGGGAGATTCTGTCAAGAGAATTCACTGAGAGCGTTGTCAGGTGCCATTGATCTACCCAGAACGTGGTCCTGGTGCCTAAAAACTGCCTGCGAGCACGCAGCATTTTGGTCGGCTGTGTGCTGAGAGCAAGAGATGTAGGGTTTGTAGCTTAGGGCCGGACTTGCTTGCTTGGAATGCGCAGACTGGGTAGCGCAATGGAACTTGGAAGCAACGAAGGCAACAACAAGCCTTTTCGTGCAAGGAGTGTTCCCTGAAATTGGCGGAATGAAAAAAAGCACCTCGGAGTGGAGTTGAGAGACTTTGGATACAAACATTTCATTGCTCTGAATTGGACAAAGTTCCAAAAGTCTCAAGTTGCGAAGGAGGCGATTGCCTATGGGGCACAGATTGGTGCGACGATCTTGCTTCTGACAGCGTTGGTTTGCAACAGTGCCACAATCTGAGTGAAGATTCGTTCGGAAATTTTCGAAGGTTGCCAAAGGTTGGATTGTTGAGTCCATTCAAAACGAGCACCAAGGCATGGTCAGTTGTTTATGTGAGCGCGATACTGCTGTACGTTTGCAGTAAGGAGATTCGGACCAAATGCTCAACATATCAAACCGAGAATTTTAGAGCTTTTTGTCATGTGGAACCCCCGCAGGATAGTCGTCGCTCATGCTCAGCATGCACATCAAACAAATGGTTGAGGCTTAGATGGGCAAAGAAAATAGAGTGAAGGATGGAAAGCATTTGGAGCAATGAAAAAATCTGAGTTGTTTAGGGTTTATAGTATATAGGGGATGAAATACTACCCAAACTATATGGGGATTATAACAAACCATGATAAAGGATCCTTATGAAACAACCAGGATTTGGCATGGAAAGTATCCGGTGGCTTGAGATGCCAGGCTCTTTGTGCTCTTGCTCACCCTATCGCTTGCAATTTCTTTAGCCATCAAGGCCGTTGGGGGGAATCGATTTTGAAATGCCAATCAACATGCCATCAATACGTTTCTTTGGAGGCATGGCTTCCTCCAAGTGTTCTTCAGAAACCTTCAGTTTCAGGCATTGCAAATTTACTTTGCAAGGTGCGACAACTTGTAGTTGAAAGATGTTGATATGTTGAAAGTTAAAGCAGTTCTGAAGTTTTTTCACCCTTGGAGGCCTATGCAGACAGCCCTGTTCAAGGCGAAGAAGGCGATGGTAATGGTGGCTGAACGCTCATGTCGTAAACCGTAGTATCCCATAGTATCCCTGTAACATGCAAGGTTGTTTGAAGCAAACATTTGCCAACACTCAACATACATGTAGTATATTTTTCTGCTGCGATGCTGCATCTTGATCTCTGGCATTTCAAAAACTTCCTGAAAGAAAAGGACTTCTTTTATTCTTTGTGGTACATTCTCTGTAAGTGCGGTGTCTCCCTGTCTTTTTTTGTCGCAGCACAGAACTAGCTCTTGGCAGGCATTTTTGCCTCTACCTCCCTGGTTTTCTCCTCATTCTTAATTTTTGGAATCCGAACTTGAAAAGCCACATGAAAAAACCCATCATGCAAACAACATTCACGTAAGTGACAAAGAGGAAATGTGTGTCTCACTATTTCTCACTATTTCTGAAAAAAGGTTTGCAAGTCGTATGAGCAGCACCATGCCAGGATCCCAAACGCAGCGCTTTTTGTGCGGTCAATCGTGGGCATTCTGGGTTGGCTACATGGAACCTCCAGAGGTGGCTCGACAGCTTCGAAGGTTTCGACTGAGTCGTTGTTTTCCAGCAACACAAAGTTATGAAGGCACATGGTGATACGACATTCACGTTCCTGGCCTTCTTCTCTGTTGCTGGGTTTGCAATGGAGCCATTTTTGCGGAGGCACTTTTGTATACAGGCTCAGATCCTTGTGTTTTGTAGTTGATTCTTGTGACACCTCGAGGTGTGTATCGTGCGACATGTTTGCCTTGTGGAAATGGAGAAGCAGAGGAAAGCATCCAACTCGGCTTGTGACAGCGAAGAGGTGTCCGGAGAGAGGGTGCTGGTGTTCTTAGAGCAACATCAAACAGTAGAGTAGAAGATGGTGAAGCGGTGAATCTGCAAACCTGCAATTATATATGTATATATATATACAGTAAGTCTACATGTTAGATGTCTAGTTTCCCATCATCTCCCATTGTGAGCTCCTATCACCTTTTCCAAGTTGGACCAATTCCCGCTATGATCACGTGATTTCGAAACTTGAGTTGCTGTCAAGATCTTTGCGGACTCTCCCGTACCATCTCTTACTTGTTTTCAATTTCAGAGCTTCCATCGTCATCTGGCAGTTTCACAATTTCCTATGCCATGGACTGAACATCTTCCAATTATGAACTCTTATAGTCCCGCCATGAAGTCTGGCAATCATCTCGACCTGGAAATCACATCCTACTGACCATCTCTTATCATCACTTCAATTGAATTGTGCTCTCTTTTTTCTCTCTTCATCACCCTGCATTAGAAGCTCCTATATCCCTGCGAGCCCGCCAGAGAAACTCAAACCCTTTCATGCCACATAGACTTGGCCAAAAAACATGCTGGAAATTTTTGGAGGCCTAGAAATTTTCGCTCAAATTGGCTTTCACCTGTCGCAAGGCGGGACCGATCCACGAGGAGAAAGTGGAGGAGGAAGGTTTGCCGGCCACGGTGGATGAAAGCACAAACAAGTGGAATGCCTTGCCGTGCCTTGGAGAGGAAACTTGTTGTTTGCTTTCATGGATGTGGGGGTTGTTGCAGGTTGCCCTTGTGATATTTTTCTAAGGTATTTGGCTGCCACATGGTCCGCTGTGATTTTGAACACTTCGTTGGCTTTGACAGCAATGATGTCCTTGGGCACAAGATTTTGCAATTTTGCGTTTTGGATACCTGGAACAGAGCGTGAAGCAATGCCGCAATGCCTGTGAGAAGACAACTCCAAGGCAACCGCATGCCAACATCCTCACTCTGGGCAGCTTGCCTTCACGAGTCATCATACAATCAGCTGACTTTTTTTTTTTGTGTGCTTTGCGATGAGGCTATTTGTTTCTCTTGGTATGGCATACTTTCTCATCAGAAGGAGTGCCTGGCCTAGTGTTGGGTTGTTTGCCAAATGGCAGAAATCTTTGGGCACTTGGAGTTATGAATGAAACAGAGCAGAATCATGCACGACCTCCTAAAGATTTGCTCTTCTTAGAAAGGCACTCGTTTTACTTCTCGAGGAACATCTTGCCGTGGTAAATAGGTTTCCAAGTTGCAAGCCACGCGGTCTGTTGGCTGTTAGCCTAGAAAAAAGACGTTAAAAAAGCAGGCGATTTTTTCAAAGCAAAGAAATAACCTTTGAAGCAAATGCCAAAAGCATAAACCGTAACCGCTCTGAGGGTTGATGAAGCATTGATGATACTGATGCTGTGCACAGCGTCGGGTTTGCAACTACATAACTTTACCACGCTGTAGCAACGGACCGTGCCATTTGTTCCGCAAAATTTGATCTAAATGACTGCTCTTGAGGTCAGAGGTGGAGAGACAACATTGGCCTCACGTTTGCGGGTCAACAAGTGGATATTTGCTTGCAATTTAGCCAACTACTCAGAACTGCACGGGAGTCTTTCTCAAACTGATTCTAGGATTCTGGGATGTGGATGTATGAAGGTGAAAATCGTACTTTCAAAGTTTCAAATTATGGGCCTTTGGTTGTAAGCAAATGTCAAAGAACGTCGAGGTGGTGGCCTTTTCCTTGTGTTTATTTCAATGTCCGGCAGTTCCATGCCCCTTTGTCGGAGCCTCAAGCGTCCACGCCTAGGCAGAAGTCTGATAGGAAGCCAATGTCGTATGTTGTGCTCCATGAAATCAGTGTGGTGCAAAACAAGGCGGTGTCACTCCAATGCAATGAAGAGGCTGTTGCTCAAGGGCATACAGAATGTCAGGTTGAAAATGAGATGTGCCAATAAGAAGTTGGTTCCCTTCCACCACAAACCATCCTGGTTCTCATGAAAGCTTCCCAACACAGAAATTAAAGAGTTGTTCTTTTGGTGTTTGTCTGGGAGTTCTGACTGAGACACTGCAATGGCTCTAGTGGCCCTTGCTTCAAATGCTTTTCGCACCTGCCCCGCTTTTCATCGCAGATTTCTATATATTTCTTAGACATACAATCTTCTTTATGAGCCTTTCTTTCGCTATACCATGCATCTCACAGTCTCAACGGGTTTCAGCTCCGCAGTAACTACTTGTTACCACCGTTACCACCATGGTTTTCGCTGATCACTTCATAGATCTACCGGGAAAACATTTTCGCCCTTAGGGAAGGGGTGTTTGTTCTGCCGAAGGTGTGTCCAGAAACATTCCTGGTTTCGCCACCATTGTGCAGGGAGTCTGCGGCTCAGACTTTTGGATTAACATGACAGGACCTTAACCTGAAAAAATCCATAGATTTATATAATCCGCGGGTACCTTTTAGTACACCATTCAATGCAATCATCCATTCTTTTAAAGGGTCCACAATCTTTTTGAGCCATATAGGCATTTGCTATGGAAACTTCTGTTTTTTTTATCCGCACCCTTGTTCCATTCATCTGAATAAAAAGCACCGAAAAACCACGAAGGCTTTCTGCCAAATCCAGCATCTCTTTGAGCGGAAGTGGTCTCCGAGCTCAGTGATTCTTTTCGTGTGGGTTTATCGACGAGTATCGGAACGGCGAGAACCTTGGATGCTTTGGTGCTTAAGGAAAACCTTTGACAATTGCTTTGCAATGGATTGGGGTGCAGAAATTTCCAGAAGGTGAGCTGGGCTTCCGGGTGAAAGGGGGCTCTGGAACAAGTAAAGGGTGTGGATTGAAAGATGTCGTTCGCAAGAAGTAGCACACTCACTTGAATCTATAGCATGTTGTTCTTATTGGTCTTTGCAGTATCATCATAAAAGTTCTGGGGCAAAGTTTTGAGTGGGGGGGAAACAGGTTCCGGTTCATCCAGCAACCCTCATGTTGAAAGGAACTTGTCTCAAGGTTGGGAATTGTCACACTTTGGTGTATATCCGGCTATGGAAGCCAAGAACTGCCAGCTTCAACACATTGGCGGAAACCACTAACATCTCGCAGGTGTTAGCTTTGTGTGGTGCAGATTCGGGGTATTCCTGGTGTTTGTGGCATCCCTCATGCAGGCCAGATGCATTGGTCGTAATAAATCGGCTTGTGATTTTCCGTTTGGAAACATGTACAGTTTGGAACTGCTTAGGACCTTTCTTTTCAACGGTGGCGAGAACTTTTTGACGCTGCCTTGTCCGAACAAGTGCCCCGAAGAGATATGGATGGCTAGATGGCATTTCAACCCTGCGCAACGTTTGAACACTTGAAAAGATGCAGCTTGATGCAAACATCATCACGTTGTCCTGGAGAAACTGTTTTCGCAAGCATTGCTTGAAATTTTCCAACAGCACAGGTACATATCCGTGGCTTGCGAGAAAGATGGTACCATGAAGCTTGGATCAAAAAACCACACTGTGCCGTTTTCAAACATTGCCATTTTGGGGGCGAGCGAATACATTTGAGCAACTGCAGTTAATTATTTGATATGAAGAGTAGGCTTGGCTGGTGGGCAGGTTTTTGGGAATTTGCACGTTTACCGGCTTTACCCGCAAAACGAGATCAGGGGGACTCCAAGAATGAGATAGGTCCATGCGCCTCATGCTTATGATCAACACAATTGAAACGAGGCAGAGGGTCCTTCATCTTTCCTCTGTTCACATTCCTTTCTTTTATCCCATAGCCATAGCAAATGAAAGCCACCGCCCAGCGCGCATTTGTTGC
>DF244734.1:0-24863 GCA_000507305.1 Breviolum minutum Mf 1.05b.01 | reverse complement strand
TACGGTTGGCCCTTATGTTAAGAAACCTTATTAGACAAGAAACTAGAGTCTCGAGCAGGGGCTAAGTAAATTACTGAGACTCTGGCCCGGGAAAACGAACTTGGTTATGAATATGGAAATAAGGTTTTGAATGTGGATTGCTGGATCCCGGGGAGCTCGGCCCCTTGAAAGCACGACAAGACCCAAGACAAAAACAGAAGTGCAAGCACCCGAGCGGTGGTGGATTCGAGCCTCTCTACATAATACATACTTACAAACCTGGATTGAAGACCGAAGCCCAGCGCCTCAACCAGGAAGCGCAAGGCCGCTGCTTTAGGAGGGGAGGCTTGCGAATATGGACAAAGAATGTGGCAGGCAAGGCCGGCCAAGGAAATTCCTACCGTGCCGTAAGAGCATTTTGCGCAAGCGGCTCCTTCAGGGGCTTGGCTGCGCAGAACGCGCGTCCCGGCTTCTTTCCTGTCGGGAATGGTGCTTGATAGAGCTTGGGCCCCTCGACTCTTTTTTACGTACGCGTGTGAAAAAATGCATAGAGCGACGCGTCGGTTTATGCAGAGTGGCATGTGGTCCTGCAATATGTTCCATGCGGCGATTGAGCCCGCGACCTATGGCTCATAGGACCATCGCTCTAACCACTGAGCTAATGGAACCCTGCCGCAGGGACCCAGAACATATCAGTATAATCCAGACTCTCTGTTGGCGGGGCAGCTTTTCGTAGGTGGGAGCAGAGCGCAGGCAAAAAATCCTACCGTGGCGCAGTAGGATTTTGGGGCTGGTGGCCTTTCAGGAGACATGGCTACACAGAATGCGCTTCCCGGCTCCTTTTCTGTGGTGAGAGGCAGCTTGTAGGGCGTGATAGATGCATTCGCAGAACATGCTGCGTGATTTGCCTTCGGTTCGCATGATTTTTGGAGCCTTGGGTTCACAATTTTTGTTTGGGGCCTTAGGTTCATATAATTTTGGGGCCTTAGGTTCATTAAAGATTTGGTGTTGTGTTCAAAAACTTGTCGTTTCCTCTCAGAATTTTTAGGGCCTGAGGATCTCTTTTTTTGTGTCTTGTGTTTATATATTTTTGGTGGTCTCAGGCTCATAAAAGTCTTGGATTCTTAGGTTCATAACTTATTTGGGCCCTTACCTTAATATATTTTTTGGGCCTTCATAAAACTTTGGGTGTCTTGTGTTGAAGGGCAAGGAAGCCTCTTTGATTAATAAACAAAAATTTTAGACAAAAAGTAACAACACAAGCAGCGAAAGCGGCCACAAACTCACAAGACACAACTACGAAATAGATGTAGAAACAAAAAATAAGACCAATGCAACACAGAAGCAAGAAAACAGTAGTAGCAGAAGCAAAAGTTAAGGCAAAAGCAAAAGCAAAAGCAGCAAAAGCAAAAGCACCAAAGCAAAAGCAGCAAAAGCAAAAGCAGAAACAAAAGCAAAAGCAAAAGCAAAGGCAGCAGCAAAAGCACAATTACCAAAAGCAAAAGCACCAAAAGTAAAAGCACCAAAAGTAAAAACACCAAAAGTAAAAGCAGCAAAGGCAAAAGCAAAAGGAACAAAAATTAATTCCCAAAATAAAAAAAAATCCCCCAAAAAATGCCCCCCCATAATATATATCATCATATCATTATGCAAGGCTATATTATGCACACATGTCTGCGCAATGATGTTTCTTTTGTGAGTGGATGTGTGCTTCACACACACACCAGAAGCCAAAGGTACCTCTGGTCTGCAGGTACGATCTGAACTCATATGTTCCCACTAGCCGTTGAAAGTCCTCCAAGCCAATGCGATCGTTGCTGCGTTCGCGGCCTTCAAGGTCACTAGCACTACTAGCACTAGCAGTAGCATCAGCATCAGCCTTGTGCAACATCTTCTGAAAGAGTCCAGCTAGCATATGGCAATCCTTGAAGTCCTTGGAATGAAAAACGCTTTTTGGCTCGACTTTGAATCTTAGTTTAAAAAAGTGAATGAGAAAGATTCGGAACCTGGGAAGAACACTTAGACGCGGGAAGCACCAGCACATATATTTTTTGCAGGGGCATCTGACCAGCACATATATAAGAACCAAAATAATCCAAAATAAGATGCATACTGTTGCTGTTGATATAACAACCAACTACAATTGTATTATCACATGCACACAGCACGAGGAATACACATTCAAACCAAGATCTTGAAGCTGCTGTTCCAAGATGAGCATGTCAACATCAGGCTGAGCCAGTTTCAGGGCCTTTTCCACGAAGCAACTTGTCCTCAGGTTGACCGTCCAGCAACTCGGAGCAGGTATGGCTAGGTTGACCACGTTCATCCAAATTCTTCAATAGTGAAGGTCAAAATAGAATGTCAGAGGTTTTCATGCTTCCAGTGCTGAAATGAATTTCCTTGCAGCAAGATGGACTTCCATTCATGAAGATGCCAATTTGATTTTATATTTTCATAGAAAGGTCAACGTTACCGCCCCACAGTCAGCAGGCAAGCAAGTGTCACTATATTCCACACGGAGATGAATACAAATGCAACGTATAGAACAAATGCCGATGGGAGCAACCATCCTGTGGGGACCAATGCCTCGTAGGGCTCTCTCCAATCTGTGCCACCAGTGCAAGACTGGAACAGAGTCAAAACTGTAGTGCCTACAGACCTGAAGTATGTATGCAAGCCGGTGCCTTCCGCAGGGCTGATATCAGGTCCCTTCTCTGTGAGGTATTCAACAACACCTTGTTGTAGCAGCAAGGCAAAGATGTAAACCACAAAGAGTAGCATGATGAAGCACCAAATAACATTCATCAAAGAGCCAACCACACAATCCAACATTAAGCGAAGCTCACTGAAGAATCTCACAGTCCGCAAGACTCTGAGAACCTTCACGACTCTGCATAAGCGGACCAGCCTGAAGAAACCCAAGTTAACACCAGATCCAGCAGCTTCATGACCTGATGTGCCAAAAACATCAAAAACCAACAGGTTCTCGATGATCGAAAACAGGACCAAGCAAAAGTCAAACCAATTCCATGCCATTTCCGAATTCCAAAAGAAGAACCAGCGGTGAACAATAAGCTTCAATGCCAACTCCAAGATGTAGAACGATGCCAGGAGCAACTCCACAATTTGCATGTCAGCAGGGATAGGCTTAGCTAGGTTCTGCATTTCGTAGTCGGTGGCATTCAGGATGAACAATGCGTTCACCAAAATGACAGCCTCAATCAAGCCAACATTTCTGGGTTAAACATGGTAATTACTGTATATATGGTGCAGCGTCGCCCCCCTCGTGGATGGGTCATGGTCCCCTCCCCCCTGTGGTTGTGGGGCTGTGGTGTGGGAGTGTGGTAGTAGTAGTAGTAGTAGTAGTAGTAGTAGTAGTAGTAGTAATAGTACTAGTAGTAATACTAATAGTAGTAGTAGTAATACTAGTAGTAGTAGTAGTAGTAGTAGTAGTAGTAGTAATAAAAATCATAGTAGTAGTAGTAGTAATAGTAGAAGTAGTAAAAGCAGTAGTAGTACTAGTAGTAATAATAAAAATAATTGTAGTACTACGTAGTATCTAGAATATTACCCCCGCCCCCCCCTGTGGGNGTAGTAGTAGTAGTAGTAGTAGTAGTAGTAATAGTAGTAGTAGTACTACTATAAGAGTAGTAGTATACAATGTAGTATTACAAAACGCTGCAAATACCACGGTTTCGGAGGCCGAGCTTGTCAAACCATTGTAAATACCATGTGTTTTGGCGGGCTCCATGAAAATGTAGCCAAAACGTAGGTTTTGGACCCATACCATGGGGGGGGGGACTGGCAACACGGGACACGGAACCATATATACATATATCATATATATAGAGTGCAAGTTAGCACAAAATCATGTCAAATCAGTGCAACTGTGAAAAGCACTTAAACATCCTGAATCAGCTGCATGTATATATCATGATATCATCATTATCACCATCACCATCATCATCCCTTCATGACCTTCATCTCCAAAAAACGCGTACTGAATTTTGCAGCTGGAGGAACTCCACAAAACAAACCGAAGACGTTCGATCGGACCACTCTTGCTAAACAGCCTGTTCTTTCTGGCTCTTCCAGTTTCCAACATCTTTCGACAAGATCTTCAAGTCTTTGAAGGCGCTGGGAGCACCCAGAACCACCCAAGGATTGAAGTGTATTGCTTTTGACCATCTTCATCAAGCTGTTGCGGGGTACCTTTGCCTCCTCCAGCGGGAATCTAGCCCTGCTGCCACTTATCCCTGCTGAAATAAAAAAAGAAACAACAGAAGTTTCTGGATGACACTTGATAGCTTCTCATGTTTCTACAAAGGTCACACACCACTACAGCCGTTCGCTTTGAACATGCCAAAAGAAGACCCAGGAACATAATCTATATAGCTTAGAGTAAGTCCAAAAGCCAGCATACCTGTTGCACTTTCCTACCACACTATTATACACAATCACACTTAAGTCTAACTCACACGCACAAAAATTACATCCAAAGTCCCAACTTCAACCTTTCCTCCTTCTGATTGAAGCCATTGATGGTATAGGAAGCGGAGGGGGACATGTCATTCCCCTCCAACGAGAACGCGGAGATTCCCGACTTGGCACGTTGCAACCGTGAGCCGGACATCCTCGACTGGGTCGAGTGCATAGAGCGTACCGAAGGTCGTTTGGGAAGCGGCTGGCCTTCCTGGCCATGGAAGGTGGGAGAGCCATCCTCATCCAGGACCATTTTCCTTTGCATGTGGCATTCCGCAGGAAGATACATGATGGGATCATGAAATTTTATGAGAGTAGTATAGCCTCATTCAGCCAATGGTTGACCATGAAATCAAGGTTGCAACTCAAATATGAAATCCCGAAAAAGTCAAAGGTTTCGCCATTGGCTGGGAAAGTGATGAAACTATAATCAAGAAATCAAAGAGTTTGTGTTACAGAAGGCAAATGGGCCTGCCTCTGTCCTAATCCTCAGATTGAGGATTACAAAGCAATAGGCTACAACTACAAAAAATCAACTTTCTTCATTTGCTTTTGTGTTTCTCGATGTTTCTAGACTTTCTTCATGGAATATATTTTTGTTGATTGAAAACTGGGAATGTATGAATTTGCTGTTTTTGAAACTAACATCAAGATTTCGTCCAGACTGCATCCTGCCTTGCTTAGGTAAAATATGGTAAAACTTTTTTTTTGGTGGAACTAGTGCAAACCATTTTTATACTCTTGTCAGTTTCGTGAGACCAAGCGGGTGGGACAATGTGGGAAGTGTATCTAAGCTTTGCCAGGATTCAATTCGGCTGGGATGGGAGCATTGACATCAACTTTCAGGATCTCATCCAGATCGTTGTCGCTACGAAGGCGTTGCAACTCATCATGAAGTCCTTGGTTCATGTGACTTGTGACCTGGGTGATCCAGAATCAGAATGCTGCAAGGAACATTTTGGGAAAGAAACTCGGCAGATTCGCAACGTTCAGTAGCTCTGCATCATTAGAATCAGTAGAACATATTTGCACTGAGTCTCGGTTCAGCAGCCTTCCCTCGTGTAATGCTACTCGTTGAAGCTCCAGGTGAGCTGTCCGACATTGAATGAACAAGCTGGTGGCAGCATCATAGCAGCCTAGACATTGATCCTTTGAGGATGCCATGGCAAACCCAGGCGACGCCCAGGAGCTAAGAACCCACAGTTGCAATGTGTCAAAATGGGCCAAGTTTCCATAAACTATGGCTGGTCAAAGCCCAATTATCTTTCATCGACCTTTGGTGACGTGCTTTTCGTGTTGTTTTGCTCTGCCAAGGGCCGGAGCCGCAAAAGCGTCATGGTTGAACACTTTGCAGCACAATCTTGGTGAGGCGTCCAAGAAAATAATGCAAACAATGGATCAACAGTGCGAGAACGCGCAGCGGCTGTCTTTCACAAATGGAAGGTAGGTCTGTAGTTTGGATGGCTGATGCATTTTCAATCATTTTCATTTCCATGCATCTTCTCCGTCCCCAACATTCACTTTGGTCCATCTTTTTTCACATTTGTGGAACTGCCACTTTGGGCATGCCTGGCACACAGGCAGGGGCAAACCATCTGAACGGTAAGGGCCAAGAGTGATGACGGTGATTCATGCGTTTAGCGCAAACATCACTCTTCTACTCTTTGTAGGGCACGATGCTTTAGTGAGTTTACCATGCATTCAAATGGCTACTACGTAGTGATAGCCTGTCGGTTTTGCATATAGTCGTTTTTGATGGCAATCCCTCTGGATCCCTCTGGTGCCTTCCTTGGAGATCTCTCGAGCAATTCAGTGAAAGACTCTGCAAGGTCGACCGGTAAAATCGCGAAACCATCATCTTCTAACAAGTGGCTCCTCAAAGAGCCGATAAAGCCTAAGAATGCAACTCGGGCTCGGGCGGTTGGGGGTTGAAACAAAGGACATCAGGACACCAACTCTGGTGATTTCATGATGCAACTGACTTGCTCGGGATGGTGAGTCCAGTCCCGCTTGTCCAGATTCAATGATGCCACAAATATGCCAAACAGCAACCAAGAAACACGGAAAACACCATGCCTGAGAGGCCATTGGCAATAATACCTATGCGGGTCAGGAGCATTCAGGACCAATTGGATCCAACAACCCCAACGGATTGAACAAAACAACTTTGGGTTTTGAAAACACGTTTGATCACGTTTGTGCTCTGCCTGTTGAAGGAACAGGGCACTTCAATACTTGAAATTTAGCAAGTTTCGGTCTTTGGGGGTGTAGGCAACCATCAGCTAAGACTTGTTTTTATCAAATATCATGAGCGGAGAACTGGCAGCTCATTCTCGATGATTCAGCATGTAGGGTCTACGTTGGGGCTTGCACTGTCAATGACTTACAGTATCGGTATGACTCATCTTCACCCGAGATACGCGTGGTGAGACCGCGGCTCAGAAGCCCAGTCACGCCATCACTGCGGATCACTGACCTTAGCTGCCATGGCGTTAACATCTCTGACAAGGTGCTTCACAAACATTCGACATGGCATCAACATAGTCACCCTTAGGGTTTCAAACTGCACAAACCATTCAAATGTGAACAAATGTTAATAGGCAGGTCTGCTAGGAAGCAGCTGGAAAAAAACTATGTGAAGATATTGAATCATGATCATCACGAAATCATGCCGCATATTCATGCATCATACTTCGATCTCTGCCAACAAAATTCCAGATGTAGCTGGGACCCCAAATATCGTGGAACCTGCCCCTTCGATCTCCCTATGCTTGACAGCACACCCTGCAATGACCCGCAACCGATGAAATAAAGATAAATAAAGCACATACACCCCGAGCAACGCACTGATTCATGTGATCCACTTTTTAGACATCACTAATCATGGTGCTGATGTCATGTTGTAACCCCTGTCTCAGGAAAAGGTGGATAAGAACAAACGGGTGCCATGCATCTAAGCATGCACAAACCAGCACTTCAACTGATAAAATGCCATTTCAGTGCGAACCCGACAATGCAAAAAAAGAGAACACCACCGCTATCGTTTGGAAATCTTGTGAATCTTTTGATACACTGTGACACCTCCTCTTTCAATTTTTCCAATAAGGCACTTTGCTATGCGGAGGTAGGATCCCTGTTCCCGCGTCTGCCGATGAGTTTTCAGCACCCGCAAGGAGTTGGACACTGTGTCTGAGCAAACCTCAGTAAAAGGAAAAAAATCAATCACTTGATATAAGTATCCATGAGCAGAAAGTTACTTCCAGTTCGGTGGGGGGTAAATATATGCAGCAGTCTAGGGTGAACGGAACATTCCGCCTTGGGTGTTGCGAAGTAGAAACTCAAAGTGCGTTCTGACTTTTGTGGGTCAGCAAGAAAATCCAAACTCACCCGAGAGTGGTGTTGGGTGCCAACTTCCGTATTCAAGGCACAAATGGAAGACCCTGATGCTAACATGTTGGAGAATCCGAGTCTGAAGCACATCTACCCCAGCCTTCTTGACCATCAAACATGATCAGACTATCCGGCCAAATCAAATGCCAAAGACAATCTGCCTCCCAGTAACGGAAGCGCAAAAGCCTATGCCAGCATTGCGTAGCAACTCTTGGTGTCGTCGATCATAGTGCGGCAGCTGGTTGTTCAAGCAGTTGAAGACCTGACCAAAGGCTGAAAGCAGCCAAGAAAAGACCATGGAGGCTGGCAAGTACATATTTGAACTGGTTATAGTTCGTTTTATATTATCTAATTATTAATTAATGTCAAATCAGAAAACCACAAAAATCCACAATATCAAATTGCCATTCTATCTAGCACAATCCTTGACAGCTTGCAACCATGGCGCTGTGAACCAGGGATAGTGACTTACAAAGGTTGCTGCCGAGGATGCCATGGCTCCACGAAACAAGACCGAGGACTCACCTGCAGAGGCCATCTCGAATGGCCATGAGGGTAATCATGCAGGTTTGTCATCATTATTATGGCATCATGGTACAATCGTGCCGAAAACAGTAAAGCAGCTTATGGTTGCAGTGCTTGGAAAACTGTGAACAACTGTGCTAATCTATCTCATGAATTCTTATGACAACCCTCTGTTCAGATCTCCGCTTTTCTCACTCACCTTGGATCAACAAATTTCTCATGGCCATCCGCCATGGCCTGCGCGGCAACGTGCCAGGAGTTGTGCAAGGCCGTGTTGACCATCAACCTGTGATAGGATGGATAAAGATTGATAAAGCAAGCGACCACGGCGCATCTTGCCAAGGCACTTGCAAAAGAAAGATGTATTCCCTAATGGTTGTCTATATCTGCTGTGTTTCTTTACTGTTTCACCACGTTTGCCAAAAAACACCACCCTTCAATCCCTTCAACTATACCTGCAACTCCTCTCACCTGAAGCACCGTTTTCACCGAGTCCAAGGGCATCAAGGCGAGACGGAGGCTGGCCGCTGAGGCGGAGGCAAAGATCGTTTGAATCCACACCTGAGAAAGTTCAAAATACGCCACAACGATAGCTGTACAGTATTGCCAGCATCGCTACAGTACATGTTGCTACTTGCTTCCAGCCCCAAGACTCACAAACAAAATGAACATTGAACCAAAATGAAAATGCTGGAATTTGCCACAGCCTTTCATACTAAAAGTCCAAAAATGACCACCGCTTGACCCCACTTTCCGGCTTGCCAGGCAACTGGCCACATCTTCTCGGCATGAGTCGCCTCGAAGAGAGCCAAGACTCCGGCGTTGGCCGAGGAGTCAACGAAGCGCATCAAAGGACCCTGTCAGGACCCCGGGATCCCCAGAAACTCCAATGTTTGTACCTTTCAAATTCCCTTCTCTGCCTGTGCAATGAATTTGAAAACCAAATAGAAATTGGCATCATCAGTAACCTTTTGGACATCTGTTGCTTTTCTTCATGAGACGTTTTCTAGCAAACCTCTGCAAAAATCAACGACTTGTGGAATCCTTTGATCCACACCCCGCCTGCACCAAAGCAGGTCCAATGCCTCGATAAAAGCGCGGCAAGCCGCCTTGACTGTAGAGATTTCGCATAGCCTCGAGCGCATAAATTGCTGATCAATGTCATAGTTTCAAAGGAACCAATGAAAATCCATGAGCCAGGGGAAATCATTTGCATCGAAAAACTATACATAACATAATGTAACAATACTTAAACAAAAAATATGAGACAAACTGGATATGATGCATATAAATATACAAATAAGTATAAATAAGATCTTATCATCTTATTGTCACAGAAATCTGTGTAGCGTCCTTTCAGGGCCATTTTCTTCATTATGTTCTTTGAACTCCACCATTAAAAAAAACATCTGGAAACCCAAAATGGAGGTTTTTCACATTCTCCCTTTGGAAGGAGGCCCTTGCCACCCGTGAAATCAAATGCCACCAGGACACTTCTCTCATGGTCATGCCATAGCGATATTGGAAATTCCTTGGGTGGTTTTTTTTGTGAATGAATGTTGCTAAAAGTGACACTGGATGACGCCGGCATTCAGAAAAACAAATATGTAATATGTATACATATATATATATTCTAAAATACATATACATCAAATGTATTCAAATGGTGTCCGTGCCATTCCGTGCCTTTTAAATCCTTTTGATGCCTCTCTGCCCCGCTGTGGCTGGCAGCCCGCGCTTCTACGCAATCTCAACGTATGTGCACTCTGAATCACCCTTACTGCCTCCAGAACACTCCAAGCATGTCCATTGGGTCCATTGGCCCGGGTGCTTGGGCACTTGATAGCCGAGCAACATGATGGTGCGCAGCCACATGAGTGAAGTGATTTGCAAAGCCATGGCCTCAATCGAGACGGGCAAGGTGAAACTTTATAGAAAAGGGGAAGACAGCTGCCCCAAATGTTGAAGACTACAGTCCCTACAGAGCTACAGACTTCACATTTCACATTGTGAAGCCTGCTGGATTCCCTAAATTTTCTGACTGAGCTCAAGTGGACCGAGGTGCCCAAGTGGCTTTTCATTCAGCAATCCATAGGCATCCATATGCATACCACAAAAATTCCTTCAGTATCTTCGGTGCTGCCATGCTACACTAGCACCAGCAAGTCCTCCACAAAGTGCTTGGCTTGTGCTGCTACGAAGGACGCTCCAAAGGCCTGATGCCTGGTTGAGAAAAAAAGCGTAGCGACTTTGTTTGAGACCTGGACCTGGCGTTTCCTTCCAATCCTTGTACATCCCCTATCATCCTGTCCAAATCACCTTGGCGTGTACATCATGTAAATCACAATTCCAATATACCGTTTTATACACTTCCAGCTGCACTTGGACTTAACAGTGTGTGTGTACCCATAGAAAACTGACTCGAAAAATCATCTAATATCAGTCTATGCTGGGACAGGTTGCCATGAACTCATCCTCATTGACTGCCGGCATTTGAGTATCTTCTCCAACGGTCTGCTGCAGTTCTTGCTGGATCCCTCGGTGTTGGCGCAGCTTAGGAGTTATCTATAAAACCCTCACCATCGAATGCCATCCAATGGAAGGCTTTGACATGGTTGGAATGGAAGAATGAATGTAAAATATAAATAATCACGGGTGCTTCGCGGCAAAATGGATAATCATTCCGTCTGTTTCTCTCATCCTTTGAGTTTTCAAAATCAACATGCAATGTAAGCAAACAAAGCAGCATAAAACAGCAACACTCATCCAAAAGGTCCTCATTGTCAGAACTTTAAAAAGCACCCACAACATGAAAAAAACACATGGGTTGCCTCTTCTCAAGGCTCTTCCATGTTGGCCCCTGAGACGTTTGCAATTTGAAGATTCCAGTAAAATTAATATCAAGTTGTTGACGTTTGCATACCGCAGACTTGTAGACCAATGTACTTCAAAACTATCTTCAACGAAGTCTGCGCAAGGCAATCCAGCAGCCAAGGTTCAGTGGGCCTTCAAATAGTTTGCCTCCTTCACGGCCTTGGCAAGTGCTGCTTGTAGGTCTTGCACCTGTTCCCCTTGACTGAGCCTCAATGTGTTTTTTCTCGCAGCTGTAGACAGGTCTGGCAGCCATGTCTAACATCTATCTCTCATCTGAAACAATTTTGATGCTCACATTCCAACATGCGTCAACATCTCGTCTTCCCTATGTATTCGATCAAGTGCTGCTGGAAAGGCTCAATCAGCCAAGTGGCATGGAGTGGTATTTTGCTTCAAGCTCTGCTGCCTTTGCTCTATCATTTGTCCTGCAGCTCAAGTTTCATTTGTATGGCGATGTTTGCAGTAGGCACAACAGGGCCATGTGCGCCATGTGTCTTGTCTTTCTGTTGTTCTGCTTTTTGTCTGAGCTTTCTTAGCCCCTCCCTAGCCCCATGCACTCAGAAATCTATTTCCGGACAGCTCCGCTCCTGATGGCCTTCACAATTTCCTCAGATTCAGGGGGGGAAACATTTGTTTTTGCTACAAGGAAGGAGCCCGGAAAGCAGATTGCCAGGACTGCGTCGTGTTCAGTACAGAAAACATCCAAAAGCATCCAAAAGTTGTACAAACATTCTACCGTGCATCATGGCGTTACACATTGTTACACTGAGCTGTGTACGTCATGAATCTTGTCCATCTCCGACATTGCAGGTATGCTGGATGAAGACCAATCCTGCTGTGGCTGCAAATGAATCGAAACTGTGCCTGTCGAGGTGTGAATCCGTGTGAATGGACCGCCGGCTCCTGGCCTCCCACATCCTAAGCAAATCACAACTCCACAAACCAAAGGCAAACCACATGTCTATCAATTAGCAAAACTACTGGAATAAGTTACTCAAACCTTGGGAAGGATAAGGTAGAGGGACTTAGACTTAGACGAAGTAGACTACTCGCATGCCCAAGTAAAAATTGTGCTCAAGGCCATTCTACAAACTTTCCATGACACTTGTATTCCCACAATAATGCATATAAATGCATATAACATCAACTTCAACCATGAATTTGCAAGATCATCTAGATCAAAAAACATTGATTTTTGTGGTGGGCTCCAGCACCTACAGGACTGCCCTGTGCATCTCCAAGTCACTCAGGTATGGCAATCTCCTCCGTCACCAAGCGTTGAAACTCATCAAGGTCGAAGCG
The DNA here is from genome assembly GCA_000507305.1 of Breviolum minutum Mf 1.05b.01. NCBI lineage: Eukaryota > Dinophyceae > Suessiales > Symbiodiniaceae > Breviolum > Breviolum minutum. The sequence continues at coordinate 12,308 of DF244734.1, read as the reverse complement.
CTTGAAGCCGCCGGAAGTGTACTGCACCTGACCCAAAAGATAACCCAAAGGATCTGTGAAGGTCATTCTCAATCTATATTATACATAATGTATTTAAGCCATTCTTCAGTAGCACACTTTATACTTTATATACTACAATGTTGTATGTCATATTATACATCCACCCATTTCTTTTCAGAGCTCCCTCATCTGCCTTTGATAGACAGAATCACCTACTTCTCTGGAGATGATCAACCATGACGCAGAGAAGTTGTTGGTGAACTTACTTCAATTTAAATGTCCAGCTCTTTGTTGCTAAGCTGCTAATCTGTGGAAGCCCCAATGTCCCACCGCACATCACACATCCATCAACCGTCCTCTCCACCCCTTTGCCTTGATGGTCGAATCAGAACGACGGATGTCAACAATCGTGGCACCGAAGTTTCCTTGTGACAAAGGCATCAAGTAAAGAAAGCATCAAGGGAGGCCAGCACACAGCCATTCAAGTCCAAAATCTTTGTGGTGTATCATCTGCAGATCAACTGTCGGGTCATAGTCCAATCAGCTAAGTTGCTTCCGGACCACCACTTTCCCGAGCCTGCTTGGCTTGCAAGGCCAGTTCTGTTTGAGACAAGGGTCTCGCTCATTCATTGGATGTTCCGAGAAGTATCTATTCTTAAGTCTTACATCGAAAAGTCGGTCTAGGATTCTACGATACATAACCCTAAGCCTCCAGATACCCTGTAGGGCAGGTTGGCACTTGAGCCCCAGTACAGTCACCTCACCCAGGTCCCCCTGCACCTCTTAAATAGATGTGGTCTCCCACTGACCATTTCTCCCATCGCTCAGGTGCCTGTCCCTCCTGCCAAAATCTGCCAAATTGGCACACGAACCAATCATTTAACCAGCCATAATTGCAAGGAGCATTTCCTGGTTGGTGGTTTCAACCCATCTGAAAAATATTAGTCCAAATGGGAATCTTCCCCAAATAGGGGTGAACATATTAAATTTTGAAACCACCACCTAGTTTCCCAAACTCTGTAACTACAGGTGATTGAAGCAAGTTCAATAAGAGACACTTGGTCTTGTTGGGGCTTTGCTGGCCTGGTATGGAAAGTGGTGATCATTAAAAAAATCAACTGCGACTCCCAAATCAACACCATCTAGGATTCCAACAGGTTGCCACAGTGCCCTTTCCATTCTTTTCCACAGCTGGAGTCCAGCAACAACATCTCCAGCTCAGCCAGGCAAAAGCGTTTGAACTCCCCATGAGCGTAACGGACCTTCACCGTCTCATCCGACCTCCGATGATAGGGTTTTCACCAGGTGACCCCCCCTGTAGCCCCTATGCCATGAATCTGCAGGTGGAAGCAAAAAATGACAGCAAGTGCAGTGGTGGGCAGGAATCACATCGGAATAACTAAGCTTGGCACTCACGAACATCTACCTGCAGTGTGAGCATGGTGAGATTGGTTTACGAGTCTACGATTCTGATGCCTTGAAACCTTCTTGTGGATGCAGGCCTCAAAAGTGGTGGGCCTACGGCTTTACGAGGCACTATGGAAATTGAGGAGTTATGGTGTCGCCGGGCCCTAGCATTTTTCAGAGTGTTTGAAAATCTTCCCTACAGAGTGTGGCATTCTGTATGCCACATTTGAGATCACCAGCGGTTGGTACAAATAAGCCAACATTACCTTTACCTACAATGCTCCTTTGTCAACGTACGGGATTCTTCTTGACTGGGTCATTTGTTGGACAAAAGATTATCCCTCAGGTCGCCAAGTTATCTTTGCTGTTGTCGGTTTGTTGGGCAAAAATTTACCAGAGACCTTCAGAAGCATTGTTGCTGCAACTTCTTCGGAGATGACACGCCAACGAACAGCTCTGGTCATGAACAATCACAACTTGCGATGCACTTGGAAGTTTTGTTTTGGGGGGTCCCTTCTCCTTGTGCAATGTTTCGTGCGTGTTCGGAACCACTCGTTGCAGTACTAAATTGGTCTTCGATTAGTTTGACCGTGGCTGATGTTTAATCATATAACCCAAAACAAGCTAAAATATCACAAATTTGATACTGGCGCGCCATGGAAAAAATATGACCAAGTTCTGTCACGACAACTCTAGCATCTCTTGCCGAGCAACAACAAATGCGACATAACGATCTGCAGACCATCGGCCCCCATGGCCATGAAGCACCAAGTGTTGGCCAGCAAAAAAGTCCTCTGGATGCAAGATTTCAACAAACATAAAACGTTGGTCCTACGGGAAGTGCATGATACATCAATCAAAATAATCAACAAACAATATACATCAATATACAGTATACTTCTCTTGCCCTCTAGAGACTATCTATCCTTGTATCATTCAAGAAACGTTTTGCTTCTTGGCTTATAGCCACGAGTATGACCTTAGACTTCACCTTAGTCATAAGTAGCAACCTCATCTGAGGCTAGCCAAACTCCAAGCCAAACAAGGTTGCAAGCTCCGTTCAAAAATACAACGACGTCCTGGCCTTGATGCTGTGAGTGTAGGTGGGTCGACGAATCACCAGTTGCTGAAGCTCATTTCGGTTGAAGCGTTTGAAGCCACCAGCAAAATACTCCAGCTTCCTTGTTGGACCGGTGGGCACCACATCAATCATCTGGGTATAGAATGTTGGAGTCGGATGCTTCGGGGTAGTAGAATCAATGTCTGGAATGGTGGCCAAAGTGGCCAGCGACATCCTTGCATGGCATTTGGATGCATTTAAGCACTTGCTTCCTTTCAAACATGTGCTAGCTCCAAGTCCAAAGAACGCCATGTCTTTGCACCCCCAACATCCCCCAACCCTTGAAGCACACTGCCCGATGCGAGCAAGCCACACAGTATCATCGGACCTTGAGGGGATGATATGGAAGTCACCAAGAGTGAGAACTGCAGCAGTAATAAACTAGATTATTTACTGTAAGTGGGTGCTTTCTCAAATTGTCCCAGAAGTAGGTTTTCAGCATCATTGCAGCTGTAAAGTTGTCAGCGGCAGAAGGAGCAGTGCTGGAGTACTGCCGTTTGCAAGGAGAAACCAGCATGCATAAAATTGTATAAAGCAACATTCTCAAAGCCAAACCAACTGCAGAAGGAAAGGACAAAACAAAGAGATCCACTTTTTATTGAATCTTGAAACTTTCCGTACTATTAATATCATTAATCAACCACTGTGTTGATCCAATTTAGTCGCTAGCCCTGGATCCAAAAACACAAGCTCCAGCATGTCCATCAAATAAAAAAACTGCACTTTGAGGCCGTGGCTCCCGAAGATCAACCTCAAAATGTTTGGATGATGCACTTGCTGCTTCCATCCTATACAGTAAGTGGTGTGATACTAATACAAATTGTCACGCAGTCCAAAAATGATAGCTGTAGAAGCAATTCTCGTTCTGAAGCTTGCAGGCAGGGATTTCGTGGTTTCACAGGAAATGCTGCCAACCCAAAGGTGATGAAGCAACAGTGTGTGGTTTGATTTGATGATGGCCTACATGTGGCTTAATCAAATACAACAAAACAATCAACAAGCGTTGGAAGTTACACATGAAGAGAGCTTGAATGAAACAACTATACAAAAGTCCCTTGAATTGGTCAGGTTCGCGTTCCCTTCATGTGTAGGTATACGGATACATGGGGCATGGATGGGCCCCATTAGCTTCACACTAGCACTCAGTGCCAAGGTGCAATCTTTGCGGTGAGCTCTTGACCTTGGCAAGGGATCAGCTTCAGGAAAGCTTCATGGCTGTTCATTTCAAGATCTTCACGAAATCTGATTCTATCTGATTCTATCATATCTATTCATATGTTAACTGTTACGAGTATCATATCTGGGTGGACGAGTATCATGATATTATAAATGTTGATATTCTCCCAGTCTCTCTCTGTGTCTCATTCCCTTTGCAGTAATAATTTTTTGATGCCTCTTCGAAGATGAGACAATATAATGCAATTAGTACTTAATTCGTCTTCTGACTAATTGCTTCTTTGCTTCTTTCCTTGTCCAGTGTGTTTCTAATCTGCATGAGTATGAACCTGAACCATTCGTTGATAAATACCCAACCAACGGCTCTGGCCGCTTTCTCAACCGAGTGGCCTTCCCATCGTTGCCCTGTGCCACGCACACGCAGCAACTCCCCCGGGGTAAAAGTTGCCTTTACCTGGGTAGTGCAGGAAACCATGGGACAACCCAACCAAGAATCAAAATATTCAGTGTTGAGAAACTTTATACACTATATATATATATATATGCATTAATAAAAATACGATGATATAGTATATATCGGACCTTACCGATACCCGCCATACCTGTAACCGTCCGGCTTCGAAACTGCAAACATCCACATGCTGCTATAGACATTGTTTTTCTACCACGAGCTGCTCATATCTTCTCAGTTCATATCTTCATCTCTCCTGGTAGCATCTGGTCGCTTTGAATTGCGCTGCACAGTTGCATCCTCTGACTTGGACTTGCCCCCTCCCATGGACCATCGCAAAAGGCTCCAGCTCAAACCCAGTGACCCGTGATGGAATCTAGGTTCATGTTCAATGAGTGATGGCTCCCACCACAAATCAGAATAACTTTATAACTTTTACTTATAGTTGTACTATCAGATTGATCATGCATGGGCTGGCACCAGTGGAGACATGTCCCAAACGATTTGGTCTCCGTAATGTTTCTGATTTATTCTGATTCACACCCTGCACTATGCGATTGCTTTGCCCCGTGCTTTGCTACATCAAAGGCATCACGTCTGGGAGTTTCGTGCCTCATTGGTGTGACCCTACCGCGAGTCTTGTAAGCAAGCTATGATTGAAAAGCCATTGACTGCGGCCATAAAAATAAACCACATCATGCCAAATGTTGCAGGAAAACTGCAGAATTAAAAGGTGCAGCCCTTGAGCTCTTGGAACGTCAAAACCCCTCTCTGCGAATCCTTGGCATGTCTGAAGTTTTTCACCTGCCGCTTGGGCCACTGTTTTCTTGTTGCATATCCCGATGAGAGCCAGCCAACTTGATTTCATCAAGTTGCAAAAACGCTGGGCAAATAGCAGTGAAACCATAGCATGTGCAATAGTCAAGATCGAGTTTGGAGAAACTCCATGGGCACATGTAATTGAAATGGCGAAGATGTACTTTCTCAACATGCTTCAATTGTTTCAAACTATCTAGTTTGTAGAAATTGAAGGAACTATTGTGAGGGTGTTGGCATTGGTATGACCGTTAAAAAATGAAAGGTCTATGTACAGTTCCAGGGAACCTTCAAACAAGGCTCTTTCCTGACTCCCCTCAAATCAAAGCTTAGGGCCTTGGCGATAGGCCGATAGGCAAGGTAGAACTAAGCATTAAGACACCGACTGACCCTTTTTCCAATAAAGCGATGCTTCTTACAGAAATCCATGTCAAGTCTAGTGAATTCAAATGATGCTTTTTTACTTCCAAAAAAAAACTTTATCAATGAAGTCGCATCAGTTGTTGCATCCGAGAAACCGCACGCCCTAGCGAAATCGAGCCTTTCGAGGTGATGTCAAAGAGAGCCTTGTGGCAGTGTTCTTCCTGAGGCAGACCCTCACAAGCTGCGAAGGACATGTCCACAGTCAATTGAGATCTAACCAGGAACATAATGTACAATATATTGATTTATATTAGAGTTAATTCTTTATACATATGATGACGATATGCGCATGCCGCCAACCAACATGTCAAAAACCAATCAAATTGTATGAAAGTGTATCCTCAAAGCCCTGCTGCCAAGGTTCTGCGCTTCGTGGATGCTCCTGACATGGGGAAAACGTTGCAGTCTTAGCTTTGCCACATTCAATTGGCGGTTCTTTGAAAAGGGGGAGAAGGCAACAAGACAACATCCAGGTGAGGATTCAGTAGCTGATGATACATACAGCAATACAATACACTATAATGTAAGTGTCATTTATTGAGTAAATGTCTACTATGTGAATATAGATATATATACTACACTTACGTCTGACTTCTGTTACTTCTGCATGGTATATAACTGTATGTAATGGTTGTGAACTATGGCATGCAACATTGCGATGGAGCTTACTTATCTTCTCAACATTTGTCAAGCATTGCTTCACTGCCCGGCCAAGGGCAGGGGTTTCTGAAGGATTTCAAAATCATCCTGGTGCGTGTGTGTCTGTATGTGTGAAGTCAAGGTCCTAAAACCAACATTAACCATCTTGCAACGCAATGAGTAAACATCTTGGCTTGGGCTGATTCTGCAGTATATGAAATTTCTTTCCAAGAAATAAACATGTAAGTCAGTTCAAAAAGCATTTGTGGCGACCCTTGCCTCAAACCAAAGGCATTCATGACAGTTCAGGCTTTTCATGACACTTCCAGAAGGGCATACAGTACCGGTGGTCTTCAAAAACATCAAGCACGTACAGCCAGGAGAGCCAAGATTCTGAAAGACTTGGGCTAAAGCCTCTGCCAGCGCTTTGCCTAGCTTCCCAGCCGCCTGCGCCAGGAGGGATGGTCAGTGTGGTTCGCATCTGGAAGCTGCGGAATCTCGCAAGTGGCGAAGAAGCCATAAAAGTGACCAACCCAGTATGAATGATGAAAACATAAACCTATGGAAGGATGATTAGGCCTCAATATGTCCCAATCACCTGCAAATCTTACAATACGACAAAAGCTCCACTAAATCCACACATGCGATGATGACCTATAGTGACTCATAGTGTGCCAAAAACCACCCTATCCCCTATCACCAGCAACAGGCTGGCGCCATTTTCAAGAAGAGGTAACAAGCAAATGAGCCCCACAATTGACAATCCCGGAAAAGCACAAGACCTTGGCATTCATTCTGATGTCATTATGTGCCAAGTCGAACTTGCTCAAAGCCGCTTGCACCTGGCACAGCTTCATGGTTCTCAACTTTGAGAACCTGGTTGCTCATGAAATTGCCAACAAGGTCTGGGTGAGCAGTTTTCTTTGTCAAGCCTTCCATAGATATCTTGAATCTACTCAAACCTTCGGCCTTTCCTGGTGTTAGTTTTGGAACTGACTTTCGAAGGGAAACAGACGTTGACAAATGGTGACATTCACTTTCCTGTATCAGATCTGAAGATGGAAAAAGCCGCTGCCGCCTCCGGATACTTCTCAGCCATCCTGTGCAGGGAACAACTTTGCTGTGCAGCTGTGGGGCTAAACAATCATCATCATCATCATCATCATCATCATCATCATCACCAACGTTGATAGATAGCAAACTCTTGTCCTAATCATACCGCTTTTTGGTGATACTGCATGAAATATCTATGCAAGTACCCTGCTTGGTTGAAACATTTGAAGGATAGTCTGTCTTGATCTTTCAGCAAATTGATGTGACAATTCCCAACAAAAACACCCAAGGAGTTGGTGGTTAGGCACAATCCACTGTACAAATACATTCCGCTCCTGCGAAAGCTTCTGTTGTAAATTATTCGGACGTCACCTGGGTTCATGTCTTGCACAGCTAAGGACGCATGCGGCAATTCTGAACAAAGACATCAACATGGCATAAAATCTACAGTAGCCAATGCATGCACGAATGATACTTTATGTGCAAAATACAAAAGCATACTGGAAAAGTGCCCAGAGGAATGATGGTAAATGCTCCAACAATTTCAACAATTACAGTATTGCAATGTATTACGTGTGTGTATAATCACATCACACAGTCAATGAAATAGATCTCAGCTTTGTACCCTACCACCCCTGAAACGAGTCGGTTCTCAACCATCCAGGGCTTAGGAGACGCAGGTCTCTTTGCATCCAATCTATCAACTTGTAGAATACCCTCGGTAGCCTTTCACCTTTCTGAAGATCTGAAAGGCCCATGTTAAGTCCATCCCCTCGACCTCCATACACAGCCATAGGGCCAAACCCAACAAGAACAGTGCTCAAAATGTGTACCCTTATACAATCACGCCGAGCTACAAAAGGTAGTGGCCGTCACTGTGACAGTTCGCTGCATTGTAGCCCCAAGAAAAACCAACTCACCTGGGATTGCAACTTCAATTCCAAGAATGCTCATGGTGAAGAGTATTGGAGCGATTGTGTTTGATGTGATATTTCTACATTATAAGATAGAAGTGTATTTTTTGGTGATCTATACATGCTTGTCTACTACAACGATACTAGGTACGGTATATGGATACACATCCAGTCGGCTGCTTAAGCCGAGCGGCCAAAGTAGGAGCCTTCACCCAAGTGCTTCACAATCCGGCCATTCACCGATGCTGCAACACAGCCTGATGACTATCACTGGCCACTGGTATACCCAGCATGACCCCAACGTGGATCCAACAAACATCTGAGCCACTCTTTGAGCTACTCCGTTTGAAAATTCAATATGATGACCCATAGTAGCCAATGTAGCTGAACATCGCTTGAGAGAAAAATGTGTAAGACTTCAAAAATGAAGTCTACAGCTGCGTCATCTTATGCAAAACATCTTGTTCGGGCCTTTGGAGATAACGATCATCGAGTCTCCTGGGGATCCTTCCCGAAGCAGCACCGTGCCGGGCATCACCAGCACCTTTCGGATGCTCTCCTGGGAAAAGCTGTGGCTTGGAGGATGACAACCACAAGGATGCTGATGGTGACCATGATGAACATGGCAATGGTGGTGGCGGTGGTGGTGGCGAAACACGGGCCAACAAAAACTTAATGGTCACGATGAGTATGAAAATAACTGTGCATAGTGAACTGTGGACATTTGTGCAACATTCGAGGTAGGCAAGTGCCAGCACAAAGTTAGCCAAGTCTCTGGTGAGTTCAAGAGCTCGTCTAAGAAAATAGGACCAAAGTTTCCTCAAACAACAAATCAGAGGATCCAAAGATATCCAAAGTGCCCTTCCTAACTGCATTGAGAATCTAGTTGAATTATATTGAATTTAGGTTGTGTGGATCCCAAAAACACGGAATACTTGGCACACACACACAAAATTATGAGCAATGAAGTTCCTTCCAAACATGAAATCTAGGTTGCTGTTAGTATACTACAGAACATTTCCAGCCAAATGGTGAAATGAACACTTAGGTACGACCTCCATCAGGTCTGACGTTTTTGTATTGACATTTCAAGAAATTAAAAGTACGGATGTAAATCCATTGCAATCTAATTCTCTTGCTGCAGATGTAGCTGCACATCTTTTGTAGACCCAAAACTATCATCCTGGGAATGTCATGCCGACCACGCTGTGTAGACAGTCACGTCACATGTCAGTTCCTTTCTGCTAAGGGACGGAAGAAATCAATTCGCTTCAGCATCTCTTCATCTATCACGTTCTCCTCCAAGACTTCTCTTCTCAAATACTTCCTGTCGGAGGTGCTGGGTGATCGTGGCTAATCCAGCGCCTTCAACAAGAATGTCTAACTCGAATCGTCTGCCGATGGCCATCACAATTGTCATATCCGAGCAACTGATCGTCCAGAAAGTATTTGCTCGGAACCTCCTGAAGGACGTGTGGCAACATGCCATGGTGACTGGCCAAAAAAGAGACAGGTCAAACTTGTGCTTGCACAGTCGTCGGAGCATCATTACACACTATCATTCGAAAGGAATCATGATGAATCATGACTGGCCAAGATTGCTGAGTCCTCCAAGAGATGTTTCAAACCGGGATCTTCCGTCTGGGGAGCCTCCCAGGAAACTCTGGGATACTTCCATGTCCAAGGGGCTCCTATCTACAGTGAACGTTAGAGTTAAACCTGATGTCAGGCGGAAGGCGGATAACAAAAGACACACTTGGATAGACAGGTATTGCATGAGCAAATCAGCAGATCTCACAAGAAGCTTTCCGGACTCTCAACACCTAATCGTTTACCTAACACAAAATGGGGACGAGCCGAGCAACTATTGGTGGCAACCGCAGGCCACGCATGAAGCGAGGGGAAACAGTCAGGTGATTTCGAAAGCCACGAGAACCTGACCACGCATCTAGAAGAAACATGAAGAAACTCCATATCTTTGATGCGACAAAGGGTCATGCAGGCATGCACAGTCAAAACATATCTGCTTAACATGGCCTTCAGCAACCATGCATATTCACCATGCCGACTAACAATGATGCTTGTACTGATGGGTAAAAACATCTACCGTAACAGAAAGATAAGCACAAAGAAAACATTTCAAAACATTCAGATTGCCCTGGCTCAATGACCCCACTGTTTCCAGGTGATACTCTTTATACATGCATATACATGCCTTGGTGAATGTACCTGCCACTCGTCCTCCAAATTTCCTTCAATGATGAATGCATACAATGCATACCAAGCGGCTGTCGAGGTCCGTTTCATCCTGGCAATTTTTAAAGAAATCGAGGCAGTTGATGATACTTCCTCCATATCTTCATAGATGATCAACTGTTAGCCTGTAGCTTTTAGCCTCACCAATGTCACCTGTCAATGTTAAACTTCTTGGCACCTTGGCCTTTGCCCTACACTGCTTCAACAGGCCACCTACTGTACTGTTCCTGTTATGCTGCCTGCTAGCACATCGATCTCGTCATCTATTATGGAAGAGCTGAGGATGAGGAAAGGATCAGGATACTTCAGGATACTGATGTTGTTTGTGTATTTTTTTGCTCCGGTTGATAAAGGCCGCATAAAAATGGGGCAACCTTCATTACAAACATCCATTTGTCTCCTTTGATCGGGTTTGGGGTCGCTTCAGCACAAGTATTATCCATGTTGACCCTGACCTGATTGTTGACATGCGAAACCATCTGCCCAAGCCAGGCATCTAGCATAAACCTGGACCTGGAACTACTTTCAAAAATCCAGTTTTGATGGGGTCATATTCGCCAATAAACCACCATCCAAGTACAGACAAATACAGCATATATCCATCCAATCCATGTGGCGGCCGACCTGCGATTGGCTCCGCGGACACGGTGGGCCGTCTGCGGCCTCCTCCTGCAGGCAGCTGAAGGTGTCTATCAATGATGGAATGGCCATGGAATTGGCGGATCATCATTGAATTTCATGGATTGGTGGATCACAATGGCTACAAATTCTGCAGTACAAATTGTAATTATCATGATCACGTTGTCAATAAAACTATTATTTGAATCTATTTGATTGGTCGAATTCCATTGGGATTTAGCTGTATTTACCAGGTTTGTCATCTTCGTCCTTATATCCTTGCTGTTTTTGTTGCTGTTTTGGCAGTCCTTTATCTTCTCCATGGAAAGCACTTTCCATTGAAACTGTGGCCACTTGAGACTAACAGCAGGCATGACCAACATGCTTCCGTGGTGAGCCTTGGAAATACGATGTCCTCAAGCACATCCAAACATGATGTACACACACATGTACACAAATATACACAAATATAGATAGAGAGAGACAGAGATATTGTATGATTTTCTACAAGTATATATCAAATGAAATACACCTCTTATATGATAGGCCGCCAAGGCTCAGCCAATTACCCAAACCCGTATATAATCATACTCTGCAAACCGCAATTGCGCAGCGCACAATTCTGGTTGCACATCTTTCACAACTAAACATGGCAAAATGATATTGCCTAGATCCGGAACTACACAATTAAACAAATGAAACATGACCAGAACAAAGCCTCCTTCGAAATTCTCACCATTTTCCGTTGCTCAGGTTTTTCGACAATCTTTCCAGGCATAGCAGGAGTCCACTGTTTGAAGGCGCTGGCTGAACTTGGCTCGGACAAACATGATACATCATCACCCTCCATCATTTTCTACTAGTATTTTGGCCATGCATTTTGATGTTGATTCTCGCCCCATTGTTTGTTGGGAAATTGATGGGATATATGTTTTTTTTATCGTTGCTGGTGGCATAAATTACCGAAAGAACCCAGGTGGCCTCAGGCTGGCTTCAAAAAAGTGTTTCCTTAGTGGTTGATTTCACCAAGTCAGTGGCCCCAACGGCCCAATAAAGAGTACTACCAAATTCCTCATATGTTTTGGGAAGAAACTTCCGTCGAGCATTTGGGAAGGAATCATCGCTAAGAAATTAGTCTGATGCAGTGGGGGGATGGGATGGGTGATCGTCTGCAATAAATTCACCAGGAAGTTGTGCAGCATCGACTGGAAGCAGTTCTCTTCGCTCATCCAAAAAGCCCATTTACATGGTGCTCATTGGCTCTGATCTGCTCAATCTGTATGCCCTCTGCCCTTTGGCAACCAGGACAACAGCATTCCGGGTGAACAAGGGGCAATAAAGTTAACCCTTGTCAAATGCCTCCAACCCATGCCATGTGATCAAAGCAAAGCTGATAACGCTAGGCATATATAAAATTATATATATAAATATATAC
>DF244733.1:0-23923 GCA_000507305.1 Breviolum minutum Mf 1.05b.01 | reverse complement strand
CCCCAAAGGCTATCCACTACTCTCAGTCACAGCAAAAATCCTTTGCATTTCCCAAATCCGATCAAAGTTGCTTGTTTTTAGGCGATATTGGACACAGGCCAAGAAGCCGCAGCGTGCAGCAGAGGCAATACGGTCAGTGGAGACACCTTATAAGCAATTTAATCATACATTGATTTGAATTCCAAACTGGACTGTTGTTCACCGCCAAGTCAAACCCTTGTTTTTTGCGAAGTGGTTGCTGGACAAAAGCCGGCAATCACCAACAGGGATGGTTCAATCACTCTTAGTGGACATCAGTGGGATCAACTTGCGCAGTTTTGCTTCTATCAGTGAAATTAAGGGAGTAATCGCTAATCTTAAGTCTCTGGATTTTAAAGGAGCATGCATTTTCCACTTGAAAGAGGACAACATCATCAACAGCAAAAAAAACCTCGGGTGGTAAATCCTGACCAAAGTACCATCTGGCCAGGTGGCATTGGTGACGATTGGCTCCCTAAGGGACTTAGCTCCCCAAGCTTGGCAAAGGGCGGTGACATTGGCTTTGAAGGCGAGAGCTGGATGTCCCTTGAGTTTAAGATGGTTAAGTACTTACCAAAACGTACCGAAAAAAGCATGTGTTTGAGTCATCAAAGTGAATTTATCTGAATTTATGTATAAATCTGAGATTGGAAGTTGATTGAACATTTTAAAAATCACAAAATCACAAATCCCATTTACATATCCATTAAACAAATCCCTCTCAGGCCTTGGCTTTGGATGGTCAATGGGATGAATGCTGGCGTTTAGCAGCAGCACCTTGGAGATGAAGAACGTAGCTCTAATGGTGGTTGGTTGACGACACTTCTCTTTTGAGGACATGTCCCTGTTTTTTTTGGAGGGGGGGAATCAATAGATATACTGTAAATAGATGGTAGTTTCAAGTGTTTTTTATCTTACCCCCTAATGTCTTTGGAAGATTACCTATAGTTGACAAATATCTTTCAGATGGGTTGAAACCACAAATTCGAGAACATCCTATTCTCACAGCATTTACTGAAAAACAAAATATACCACATATATATACATATTAGAGTTACCTACCTACCTACATATTGAAAGGACCCTAGTCCCTTTTTGTATCTACAAAAACGCAGCTCATTTAAAATTCGTGTATACATTGGTGGTTAAGAAGTGTTCCTTTCATTTACTGGACTGTCGCACTCCCATTCATAGAAGTTCATACCTCATCATATCCTTTCATGTCTCATCATATTTCAGCATATCTCATCATATCTTATCATATCTCATGCATTTAAAGCAAAAGCCACAATTCTTGGATGAGATGAGACAGTTTCCCAGTAAATTCAAGCATTTTTCAGAATCCATCGCCCGAAACTCACAGGCCGAACTTTCCAGGCGCTCCTCGCGTGAGGCGATGCATCTGACCGTCGTTTTTTTGTTTCGGAGCCACTTTCTCCCGTGCAAAAGGACTGGTGGCGCCAGTTTTGGAATAACATCCAACCAGCGGAAACATTCCTATTTTTTTTGTAGGGGTTGATTAGTTGCATAGTTTTTATTGATATTTGTCAGTATGAAAACCTCAAACGAGAGTTTCTATGCAGAAGTGCAGATAAGTCCAAGTTGGTGAGACTAACTAGCAGCAGATTTTCAATTCATTGTATAAAAAGCGTTGTTTGAGTCTGCTGTTTGTCAGATTCTTTACCAATGTGGAAGATTGGCATTCTATGATGGCAGAGAGGAGGCATGGAACCCACAATTTGAACGACACCATCGAATCCGCCTGACGATGTAGTACTATGTTGATGATCATGAGACCACGATCACTATGAATGAATCGAATGGCATTTCTTGTTATGATTATGTTTATTTCTTTAAAACCTACAGTATATATATATATATTGTTAAAAAAAATCATCTTCATCAAATTTGAGCAAGAAATTGATCGACACTGATTGACCAAGCCATTCGCGCGTAAGGCGATGGGGGCTTATTTGCCGCATTTGAAGGGAATGCTTCCATTGGTTCCTCAGTTGGTACGTCCTTGCGTTGGATTTTGGGTCAGGAGCCTAGGGATTTTCTGAAGCACATGAAGAGTCCACTGAAAATTCCCATGTTTCAAGTTTTACAACTCTAAGAAAACGAGGATGAGAGAAGGCAAGTTGTGGTTGCGAATGGAGACGATTAAGTATGCGATTGATGATACGCTTGTAGTTTTTATGCTTTTTTTTGTGATTGCAATTTGGCTTCACAGCCACTTGCAGGTTGCCATGCTGGAGTCCAAGAATGGCTATGCTTTAGTTGCTGCAAGATGTTTGGAGGATAAATGTCGACAAAATTTGGCAAGATAGACATGTTCAGGCGATGGAGGATCCTTTTTAGCATGTGTTGCATAAGACGCATGAGAGCTCCCAACATGGTCTTCGGCCGTCTTTTCCCCCAAAACAAATGCCATGCCAGATGTGGCAAGACTTCTCAGGAGCTGCTTCCTTTAAAGGAACCTTATGGCAGTCTCAATAAAGAGTAAGGGATTCCCAGAAGCTTTCCCAGGTCTGGGTGTTTCGGCGTCTGGGTGTTGAAGGCTGTTGATGGTCAGGAACCACCTACGAACAATCACCTAAAAACAGTAACCCAAAACATGATGTCAATCTTGGTAAGTTTGTGTTGCAAAGCCCATCCACAATAGTGAGGCGTCATGCTACAGAAGCCTTAGATTTTGCCGCGAGCTCAGCTGCTTTACTCCGCAAGGGCTAGAGTCGGCTAGAGATGCCAGAATCAAGAGATAAATGAAAGTTATATTATACAGTATATACCTTGGTGATTGATAAAATCTGGCAAACTAGTTGATATGGTATGATTTTGTGAATATCCAATGAATTATAGGAGGATTTCAACTTCGGTTTTAACCATCCTGGTGCAGGATTCTGAACACCAACTGTACGATCATGAAGATTCCTTTCGATGTTGGTTCTCTTGCCCACTTGTTGCTTACAAAGTCTTGCATTCTTTTCGATGGAACAAGCCTGGAAAGGTAGAGGAATGGCGTGATGCCATATCTCAACTACTTCTCATTGTTTAGACATTCTTAATCATTTTGACATTATTATTGGAGCATTTTTAGGTGATCGACCAATCTACTTCTAATTGGATGATCCCTGGAATCAGTGAATGATTATATAAATGGTGTTCTTCACTCTCATTTATCCCCGTGTATATACAATATATTTATACAGGTATGCATATATATATATATGTGTAAATACGGATGGCAGGAAGCCGAGAGTCTAAGATCAGTACTCATCGCTCAGTCAACAGGCGCATCATTTGGAGAGCCACCTACGTAGGACAGATCTGCTGGTTATTTGACAGAGTGGCATGCATGGGGAAGTCCAAATTGGGATTTTGATATGCCATCTAAACACCAACTGAGACTATATCTTTTGTTCCTGACGAACAACTTCTCTTCTTCCTTCTTAGACATTTGACATTATCATATGAAAATTACTGTATCATCCATTCTTTTCAGTTTGAAGCCAACTGCTTTGGGCAGATTTTTTGTTGGTTTTTTGAAGGCCCACTTGCTCGCTGAACGTCCAGGATCTACGAGGCATCCAGCGAGGTTTGGCTTGACGCCCGCGGAAAAGAGTCGCGGGGCCGCGAAGCACCACGAGAGGCCCAGCGACAATCGCGACAGTAATTTTGGGGTGACCTCACTGAACCTCAAAGTAACTGGCAGCTCTTAAGAGGAGATATAGATACATTCATGTTGTAATATATATATATATATATGTCAAACCAGTTTGGTGAACTTTCTGTAGTTTTACTGAGATGAAGATATTAGATGGTGGGCTTCAATTGGATGATGTTGCAACTGGCATCTTACACCATGCCGCAATGCCTGAATTAGCAGTGGACCACCATCCAAGAGCATTTATCCGAATCAGGAATCCAATGCTTTAACGTCAAATCAAGGCTAGAATACCTACGAACCTGGTGAGTACTATACCCCTGACTGGATGCAACTTGCAACGTGCAACCTTTCAAATCCAGGGCTATGTGGAGCCAATGCAAGAGCAAGGCTTGGAACAAGATTGAAGTTGAATTACATGTGAACTCCAAAAAAGGGATCATCCAAAACGGCGACTTCCAAACCATGCGTGATCAGATGATGTTTTTTTTAATAATAAGAATAAAATAAATTCAACATGTTTGCGCATGAAACACGTTATGATATACGTACATACACATTATGTATTGTGGAAGGTACATCACTGGCACCTTCCATTCCATCAGTGCAACCCATTATGCAAGTCAACTCCGAACTAGATAAGCTGTTTTTTGTTGAGCCTTATTGGATGTGCTGATGTTCTGTATAAATTGCTATAGACAAGTTTTGAAGGACGAAGTAACAAAGCCGAGCATCGAAGACCACCTGGATGGTCCTGATCTTGGTATGGTCCAGGATGGTCAAGTGTCAACTGGACTAAAGGAACCAACAAGCTTCCTTTGAAAGTTGCAGATTGTTTCAGGGCTTTGATGCATGGAAAGAACAAACGCTTTTCTGTTGAAGAACAGTACAATTCCCTCTCCCAGGAGATTCACTTTGTCTAATTTGTTTGAGGTCGGACAAGTCCTCTTTGGCGGAGGTGCCAACGCTGACAGTGACAGGACTCGCCGTCATTTTGGTCAGGAGGTGACTTGTGCTTGTTGACCATACATATATATAATAATAATAATAATAATAATAATAATAATAATAATAATAATAATAATAATAATAATAATAATATATATATATATATATATATACATATGGATCATATGGGAATTGTGATGTCAGTAGGTGCAACATGTGTTTCTACAATTTTGTACCAATCATTGCCGTCATATAAACTTTAAAGCTTTTTAAGAGGCAAAAATGATCTGGAATGGACAGCATTTTGCAAGATGTCAGGGAGCGCCAGCCACAAGTTCCGGAAGCAGTGCTGTTGTTGCTCAAGGCAGGAGATGAATGGCGTCTTGCAGTTTTTTTTTGTTTTCTTTGGCTCCGTGTATTTTGCAAAGAACTCTGGCAACCAATGCAAGCTGAAAGAGGTAGTTCAATTGTTTTCTGTGTTTTTGTGCGTGGTTGCAACAATGGGAATCCAAATGGGTAATATGCGCTTCATGATCTTCATTCCTTCTCATCATTTAGCAATTTTATTTCCAATCACATTGTCCATGAATCTATCCTTGATATTCCCAAGTATGTTTTTTTTTTAATGCTTGAAGCACTTGGTACTTGGTATATGACGCTCTTGAACAAGTTCCGAAAGTTTTTGGGGCAGATCAGGTGAGCCGGACATGCCATGGCGACGAGCAGGCGAAACCCGTGCCCGAAAGTGCGAAACAGCAGCAGATTGCAACTCGTCTCAAGCACACTGTTGGAGTATTACATTAGGAAGAACGTGAGTGCAAACTTTATGCCGTACGCTAGAAGCACCTCCAAAATTATGCTGGCAAAACAATGCTCCTCTGACATGCTCCCACGCAAAAAGGGGTCAGCGGATGTATTATCACATGATATCACACAATGATTGTTACTGTTGATTACTGTTGTCCATGTCGTCATCATCATCATCATCATCACCATCCTTATCATCATGCTCCTAATGAGTCTCATAATGATCATGATCATTTGCCCAGCCAGACATCCATTTTTTCCAAATGAATGCACACCTGAAACCACGGCATCCACTCCAGATGCTGGGCCGAAGCCGTGCCAAGTCAAGGAGTTAAGGCCGCCTTTGCTCCAACATATTTAGGTGGGTAGTTTTGGAAACGCAGAGTTGATATGAATTAAGAATATCTAGTGACTAGTGACCTGGTAGTGATAGATTTCTACAACTCCTTAGTTTCAAGAATTGTGAGCCATAGCCATGTTTCAAATCATTCAACCATGGGTTCATATTCCAGGGCTTGAAGCAGCTTTTTTTTTTACAGGTTTCCTTCGCCTGGTCTTGTTGGGACCTCAATGTGTTTAGCCTTGGATGACCAGTTACTGAACTATGCGTGGTTTTGATACGAACATATACGAACCTCAAGCCTAACTCCTGGGCCTCACCTAACATCTCGTGATCTCATCCCATCATCTCCACGAAAACTGTGGTCCTTCGCCGAGTGGGTTTCACCCTGAGTCTCCATGGAAACTTTTGGATGCCTGGCGCACTTCTCAAAGTCTCAAAGTTGTAGAGGCGACTTTGGCACAGCTGATTCCAAGAGATAAAATGCCACTGACAGTTTGAGTTGGGGACTTATGAGCGAAAAGTTTCCTATTCTTGAAGTTCCCATTTTTAGGTCCATTGTTTTTTTTTTGAGATTTCTCTGCTAAGAAGGGTTCAATGTTTGGCAGTGGATGAGCTACCCGGGATATTACCAAGCCAACCTGGAGACATTTGGTGCCTGAGAAAGGCAGATTCATCATGAGAATTGGTGAATTGAGAGATTTGAGAGTTGTAGTAGAAGAATAGAAGGAGCATTTATATGGATCCTGTTTTTCCCTGGTGTCTTGTGTAGGCCAAAGATGCCTTCCTGGCAAAGTTGGGGTAGCTTAGATGTTGCCAAATATGTTTCAGCAGGATTGATCCGGTGAACGTGTCACCCATGGTGCAGCGACCAAGGCTTTGCAAGGGACGTCTTCATTTGATGCACGGTGAATTGGATGATGCGCAGAGGATAGGTCATTACAGATCACACCATACCCTGTAAAAAAGTGTGTTGCAAGGATGGAAAAGCCATGAGAAGTCGTCGAATTTTCGGCATCTAGAAATTTTGGAGCCTCTTTGCCAGATGCAGATGATCTAAATAAATCATATTGAATTTGGAAAGCTGTCCTTATTGAAGTTCTGAAGCAGTCCTCCAGCGATGAACTTCTTGTGCAACATGACTTTTTTTCAGGCATATTAAGGCATCCTCGAGTCAAATAGTTCACTTTGACAAAGGCGAAGAAGGGGGGTGACTCCTTGCAATTCTGCCTAAGAGATTATAATATAAATACTTGTAGGATCTTGTAGGTTTAAGTTCTAATCTCACATTGGATGATATCTTCAATCTTGCTTTGAATGTTTTTGTTTCGAAGGATTTGGACAACCGCAAGCGAAAGTTCAAGAGTGGAAGCTTTCCTGGAATTGCATGGAGCCCATGAAAACGATGTCCAGAATTGGTATGTTGAAACGGGTGAACATATACTTATAAAATCTTATACACCCATCAAGCAGCTGCAATTCACCATTTGGGATGGTCAACAAATACATACAAATACCATCAAACTCCCAACATCTACTGCATCCAAGTGAACTTATAAGTGTCAGCTGGTCTCCGAAAACCCAAGGTGGAATCTCCACGATGCCCAAAATGCCCACAAGAAGGATGGGATTGGATGGGAGGGGTGGAATCTCCGGACATCAAAACCATTTTGGGCTTCAAACTCTTGAGAGATAGGAAGATGGTTTAATTTTTGATGGAACATTGAAAAAGTTCAAGCTTTTAACATTTCTTGACAATTTGCTATAATCATTGGGGCGCTGTGGTAAGAAGCCTTGTTACACAAGGTGTCAATGGCAATGCAAATTCCGCGGGTGGGGCTGCACATGTTAATGTGTTTGATTTGCAAAGTCGTGCTGTTGGCTTTCTTGTGATTCTGCCTGACTCGAAAAGTACAGTAAGCAGCCATGTTTGATGTTTTTTGTAGTCTAGGTGGCAGTTGGCTACCACTTGGATGACAGAAATGACTGAGTGAGCCACATCTGCTTCACTTCCGAGAGAAACCCTGGGAAGTGACTCTCTCATCTCCGCGACTCTGTTTGTAAAGTGACCATTCGCCTGACAAAATGAGACACCCCAAAGCAACCAAGGCAAACCACAAAAAGATACAACAACATCAAGCAACTGTTTCCAACTCACCACCCTTTTCAAAGGCCGTGCTGTGTGCACGGAAAGCCTTCGAATTAAGTTCTCCAGAGCTGCAGGCCGAGCAGGAAGGATTGGTTCATGGTTAAACTGGAGCTCTGAAACTCCTTTCACCAGGGAAAAGTTGTGTTGGAACTGAATTTTGATCTGCCAACTCGACAATCTCCACACAAAGGTAGAGATTCTCGACGTTTTTCAATGGAACACTGATTCTGTGCCTGTCATTTGTGGTTCAGAAGCTATATGGGTACTCCATCGAGGCTGACTAAAGGCTGGGGGCTCCCCAAATTCAGGAAAAACTTTCGATTTTGCATACCAAAGCCTGTGATTGTGGGCATTACTCCCACATCATGCCTGGTCATGATTCGATAATTCTTCGTCATGTCTTGCTGTGAGATCGGTAGTGCCCATGCCCACTTCCTTTAGTTATCTCTAGACATCTTACAAACGGTTGAGTGTTAGATTTCCACCAGACTACCAGGTCTCTGTGGATTTGAACTTCTTGTTTCATCACAAGGCACCACACAGGGTTATCCAGCATCGAGATGTGGTGTGAGGGTCAGAGTTCAACATGAAGCTGGATAACCAGATGGGCACAACAATTGCAGTTGGCCAAGTGGCAAGAGTTTGTGGGTACCTTTCAACTTGAAGACCTTTCACATTCCCAATGTATTTTTTTTGTTTTTCTTGCACATTGGCTGGTTCACAACCTACTGGAAGGGTTCTCAAAACAACTTGTTGTTCGGTGGAAAAGTCTACGAACTATTGTGCTAGTTGATTTGTTGATTTGCCCTTGCTTGGCTGCCAACAAACAACTCAGCAGGTTTGGGGTGGCAGTGCTGGCGAGTCTCTGAACTGTCACCATTGGGTGCCTTCCTTTTTTTTTTCGGATGTCGAAATGGACGAGGAAACGGGGGGGTTTTGAATGTTTTGAGACTTGTAGGGAATCAGATAGAACTCCCCCCCTTTCAACCTTTCAACCCATTGAGATCTTGTGAAAAAACTGTCTTGAAACAAAGCAGGCATGATCAAAACATACCAGATTTTACTAGATGTCTGATTTACGACATGAAATTATCCCCAAGATGCACATGATTAGATAGACTCTGACGACCTGAGATTGTCAGATACAGCTGTTGCTGGCGAAATCTCTTCGCAAGTGCAGTCTTTGGGAGGACCTGACCAACGGCATGGTGCACCACATCGAATCGAAAAATTAATGGTTTGGTACTGTTGCTGCAAGCACTCCGGTATGAAATTCTGCAATTCATGGGATGATATACCGGGGTTGCACATGACTACTGGGCAGATTTCTTTCAACAGAACCTCGCAGGATGCCTGGCAAGTACTTCTGACTGCATCACGGGAGGTGAATCTCTCAGTTTATCTGACTGCTCTCAGATCAGCCCCGGAATTGGTCATGATACACTTGTCAAATGATTTTGGGAGTAGTGCTATCCCCAATGATCCAAAGATATTGATCATTGGATGTTCTTGCACACTGGGCATCCCTTAAACTTTGCTGGAAATGATTCATGCCAGGGAATCACTGGACTGAAAAGCCGCCTCATTTTGAGGGAGACATATTTGGCATGCAAGGCTTCGTTGGGTTTCCTTGGGTTTCATTGGCTTTCCTTGGTATGAGGCAGTGGCTGACCAACCAGAGGAGGTTTGGAATCTGGGCAACCCACAGAATTTGGATATTTTTGATTTCACGTGATTTCATCTACTACTTGTTTGGATGATCCCGATGGATTTTGATTGGTTGCTGTAGAATTTCGTACATGCTAGTAAAATTTCCTTGAATTTCTATGAAATATTGCACTCATGCATTGCAACCTATTGCAACATCTCCATGTTTCATGATTTTCTTCGTCTTAACCAGAAGTTTGATGAATGTGAAGTACGCGCAAAAAATATGACATGAATTTCAGGCTCGATTCCGGGGTGCTTATGGTGCATGCCTTTACCAAGTGTTGAAGTGCAAAGCTCAGACGGTGATATCGAGAGTGACAAATGTCGATATGGCGGATTGAAATTAGCATCTGCAGATCAATATATATATATATATATATATCATGGAAGATGTTTCATATTGATAGATATTATGATATTTGTATATATTTGTTATTTTTTCTTTTTTTAGGTCCCGTACAGTCGGATTATAAACCCCACATTGGGACTAAGATAGATTAGGTACTTCTTTTGGTTCAATGTGTCACCTCCAGTCGAAGCAGCAATTTTTTCCACCGATTCGGACCTGGAGCTACCAGGCTTTGCGTACTTGCAGCAGAGGATGCATCACGACATGAGGCGCCGGACCGATGGACACATCGCCCTTAGATTTTTGCAGTCATTTTAGAACACAAGTGCCAGCAGTGTGGGATGACGTTGAATGGCTGCAATAGAACATATATGAGGAATTGTGTCTAGATATTGGTTGATTTGGTTATGGAAAAAGAACTTGTTGTTTAGAAATTATATATGACATCCAGTACACAAGTTATGAATATATATAGTATATATATATTATATATATATAGTGATGTCAGGTCCTCCTAGATGAAATCGGACACAAATCGGGTGTTTCACGCCAGGTTGATACCAAAACTCCTTGGTTTGATCGAGGTGCACCTTTTCAAGCTGTCAAAGCCAAGGGTTTTGAATACCGAAGTCTGCGGAACGTCTTGATTTTTCACAGTGAATGATGCAGGCTTCACTGCCCTTGCTGGTTTAGAAAGTCGCGCTGTGCAGTTGCAAAGCCTGGGCTCTTAAAGACATGAACGAAAGGTGTCGCAACGGATACCAAAACTCAGAGGTTGGTTGGTCCATCAGCAGTTTGGTTTTGAAGATTGACATTGGCTCCCGAGGTCATGCTGCTCCAGAACGTTTAAGGGCTCTTCTCAAGGCGTTTTGGAAAGGTTTTCGTTACCAGCGTTTCTCAAGTGTTTGATGTTTTTTTTGCACCTTGTCACTTGTGATGGACAGATTCTAAAACTTCATTGCGATACACTCGCAAGGGATCTAACAGTTTTCCCACATGAAAAAGGACGATGATCTTCCCAACTACAAAGAGAAAGGGGGGCTGGCAGTTGGTCATGTCATCCAATTGTGTGGTTCAGGATTGGCAGAGGCAAGCGAGATGGTTCCATAGGCGAAATGGCCGAAACATGCCGAAGGGGCAAAACATTGTAAGTTTCAAAGATGTTTTTGAAGGATTTTGAAATGTTTGAAGGCTCAGACCCCTTGATTGCAACTGTCCCACAATGTCCCCCTAATCATCACTTTCAAAAGCTGGGGCTTCCACAGATCTTTACTAAGTGCACGACTGTTTACAGGGAGGGGACCTGGTCAAGTCCATTGAGGATCGTTTAGTGGGGAATATGCCGGCGTCAACAAATGCCAGTGTCTTTTTGTATTGAAATCAAAGACAGATTCAAAAGTACCAACCACAATATACAATATGATATAATATGATAATATATGCATGTATATAATTCATATATACATAACACGCAATTTAAACATCAACAACCAGCCTTGCCTACCGGAAATGAATAGAAAGCTGATTCCTGATCCAAATCCTAGCAACCGCCTTTCACAACCCAGGTTACACCGCCTCCGAGATTCCTGCAACCAAAAAAAAGCGGTGCTGTGCTGTTGATCCTGACAGTTGGAGTGAGCAATTGAACAATTCAAGTTTCGATCCTGTAAGTGCTACAGAAATCTGACGTGATGGAAATCTGAAGAGCAGGTCTTAGATATGAAATGTGTGAACATGATCTTGCGATATAACTGCAATACCACGACTGATTTGGCTCAAGTTTTGAAGCTGACACTGGAAAGACCTTTTTGAATGTTCCCAGAAAACCAAAGTGCGGTGATGATGATCCACTTTTGCAACTGCGGTGATGATGATCCATTTTATTGTCGAGTCAAAAAAGTGGATCATCATCACCGCAGTCACAAAAGTGGATCATCATCACCGCAGTTTGGTTTTTACGCTTTTGGGAATCTCAAAGATGCAGAGTGTTTTGGATGAGAAGCAGGTCGTTGTTCAGTTGCGCTCGGTATTGTGCACCAAAACGGACTCCGACCCTGGCCTTGCAGCGGCAGCACAACATCCAGGCTGGCCGCATTGGCGGCGTCGCAGCCGTGGCTACCATCCATATGGTCCCATATAGGGACCATATGGATGGTAGGGATGCGTTCTGCGCAGAAACGACACGACAGTTGATTTTCCTGCCAGTGTAAACGATGCTCCTGGAAATGCCTGCCGACCGCAGGTTGTTGCATTGCTGATGTGCTGAGCTGAGGGTACTTCTTAACCCTGTCCGCCCAAACCACATTGAGGTTCAGCGTGCTCTCTGAGCTCCGATAGCTGGCTGCACCTCAATGTGGTTTGGGCGGACATAACTCGCAGTGGCAGCTTGATTGTTTTCTTGGAAAGTCCCAAGATGCAATCCCAGCAACTCGGTGTTGCCGTGGACACGGACCCGGATTTTGTCTTCAATGAGCGGAAGTAGGAGGTTTTTGGGAGGTCACTTTGCTTGGTTCGCCAGATGCTACAGGGTGGAGCTCCTCTAACTCCCAAGTGTTGATCTTCCTTCAGCAGTGTGGATGACTGACTTGGCTGTGCCAAGAAAGACGGTGAACAGATGGGTGCCTCTATTAACAGCAAAAGTGTCAGAAAAAAAACCTCAACTGGTGCTTGGTTTCGATGTAAGGTCATCGTGGGTCAGAGGCTGGTGGAGATCGATTGCAAGGGGCACCGTATTATGCTGCCTCGGTGATCTCCAGGTGGATCTTCTCGTGGATCTTAAAAAAGCGTCTGAGCGCACAGGATGGGGTAAGGTTGGCCGAATTTGAAAGCTGGTCTAAGTGTTGATTGGAATCCACATCAAAGAGGTGTATTTGACTGTGTTGGGCGCATGTTTCCAATCAGTTGAAGTCGAAGGGAATCTTCTTCCATGGCCATGTATTTTCAGCAAATTTTGGCACAAGCGACCAGGTCCGGCGAGGACAAGTTTGGTTTTGTGTGTTTTCAAGCGCTTGGTGCAATGGCTTTTGCACCACCAGAACGTAAGGACCCCTCCACATTGCAACACAGTTGATCTCTAGCCAAGACATGGCGATAAGTTTTTATTACGTTCGGATTCCCCTCCAGCCAAGAATATACTTCCAGTCGAGAATGGCAGAATTGGTGCTATGAGTTAGTTGATGGGTGTCGTTTTTTCCTTGAAACTATCCCATTTTCTGAAACATCCTTAAAGAAACTGAGAAACTCGGATTTTAGAGGGCAAATCCTATTCAATTCCAAGCCATCTTTGCCATGTTTCCTATTCATTTCCATTGAAATCTCTCCCTTTCCAGGAGCCTCTTCAGTTCTTTTTGAACGGTGAATTGGTGAAAGTTCATGACCCTGATCCACGACAGATGCTGATTGAATTTCTTCGTGATTCCAAGGCGAAGTTTTTTTTTTGTAGTGCCGGTTGGTTGGTGATCTTGGAATTTAAACGCAAACTGATCCATCCAACATGTACACACGTACAGCCAGATGGATAGCATACAGAAGAACTGAAACAGCTCGAATGAGAGCATGTAAGAGAATTGCAGAAATACATTTTACTTGGTCTTGAAGCAGGGGTAGTAGTGTTGCCCTTGATAGCTGCAACCAGTTGCAGGGGTTGACCGGCACCAAGAGGAGTGATGGGTGCAGTGTCAACAGACGTGGAAGCATCTGGTTAGTGTGGCTTTACGCCGGCTATAGATACAGCTATACATGATACATGCATCCATTTCACTTTCAAGAGTGAACCTATTGGTATTGTTCTTCCTCATTTTATTTCAGCAAGACGGGTTGAACTCAGAAAGTCTTCAAACTTTGCAATTCAAGCCTACTACTGATGTCATGAGAGGAGTTGCCTGCAGGGTGGATGTGGTGCTTGTGTCGTGGGCTGCTTAGTCGGTTCCAGAATCTGATCGTAGTGACACGGACTTCATCACCTCAGGATATTTTTACCTCACAAATAATTCCTGAAGATTTTCGCATAGGCAAGAAGTGAAGTGATTGAAATCGGACCACAAGTGCAGTTGATGACTGGACTTTCTCGGACCAACCAATGCAGTTGGTCTCCAGGTTGCTATTCAAGAGTATGACCTGGCAACAAGACGTTGGGTCTATCGATCAGTTAACAGCTGCCTCTCAACAGCAGGATCAGAGTTGGAACCGGATGGAAAGTGTGGGTTGGCAGATATTAACAGATATATCATGATAGTAAATGATGATCATATTCATACATATGATATNCATCAGTCTTGGCCCAGGCGACCTCCCAGGGGTAAGACCGGACGCGGACTGAGTGCTTGGGGAGTGTTCTTTCTGCGGTTGACCCCCGGTGGTCTGTTTTGTTTTGTCCCCCCCGGTGGGGTATCATGGATGGTGAATGGTTGAGGCGCTTGCAGTTCCGTCCTGAGGGGAATGCATTTGCCCAGTATGCCAGACTGCTTAGGCTCATGTCTGGTATGAGTGAAGTCGGTGTAGTTCGTGCTCTTGCGAAAGCATCTGAGCAGAGAAGGGATGAAGAACGAGAACGTTCACTGCGAGCTGACCCCAGTGTTGTTTCGTTTGTGCGCTTTCTGGAATCTGTCCCAGAACTGGATAGAGGCATAGTCCTGGCCGTTATCTCGGAAAACTTGTTTCCAAATGGTACCCCAGGTTGGTTTAGCTGCAATTGTCCTGACCCTAGAGTGTCCCCTGCTGATTCGTTGCGTCGGGTCCAGCAGAATGCGGACTTGGTTCTGGATAGTCTCTCCCGTGTGGTCCCACAAATGCCTGCTGACCCGGTTCATGGATGGGATGAAGATGCTCCAACCCATGCAAGGTGGGAAGAGGACTTTGTGAGATCTCTGCTTTCTGATGCTGTTTATGATGGTGTCAGAAGAGCTGATGAAGGAAGAGGATTGGTCCTCGATTCACACCAGTCCTACAGAGTCAAGGTTGAGCTCATTGCCGATGGCCAAAAAATTTCAGTTGAGAAGTTTTATCTCCACAAGAAAACCACGAAGGAGGACTTTGTGACTGTTTTGAAACGGTCTTTCGCCAACTGCCTAGTTGGTATCCCAGGAGTTCTTTTTGAAAGGCTCAACGACAAGGAGGTGGGTGACGGAATCACCTTGTTTGAAACTCTTCCTGAAGTTACTAAGTTTGAATATAGAGTGGTTTGGGAGGATCTGGTTCGTCAGCATGGACGTACTAGGTTGGCCAAGGTCTTCGAGGTGCCAGGCACACTGCTTTCTGCTCTACCTGAAGATGGTCCAAGGGAAAGTAAAGAAGAATCAGTGGCTCCTTGCTTCTTGGAAGTTTCGGTGGTATTGGAAGGCGTCTATACGTTGTGCCAGAAAAGGTATCACGCTCCCTTGAAGGGAACATCAGATCAGCTGATTGAGGGTATCGTCAACGACTTTGACAAAGTGTTGTTCAACACCAGAGGAACTTTGACGAATATGAATGGAGGCAAAATCCCAAAAAAGGTCGTGATTTCCGATGTGTACCCGGAGGAACAGTCCTTTGCGTACCATGTTTGTTTAGATGAGCTTCTGTTGACTAACAGTCCTGACAGACTGAGATCGGTATTCCAAGAGGCTGACTGTTTGCAGAACCCAGAAAGGTACTTGGACATCAAGAAGATCCTGGACAGACATCTTTGTACTTTTGGTCCCTCTCGGCCGGCACAGAGTTCGGAAGTCCCTGCGGAACCATCCGTTGGATTGTCGCGTGCTGAAGAGTCCCCAATTTTCACAGGTGATGGTGTCCCCAAATCAAAGGCTAAACCTGCCAGGCGTTCTGTTACCCCTGTTGAGGAGAAGGCCGAAGTGCTGAAAGTACGTTTGTTCATTGAGTCCGAAAGATTGATGCTCCGGTACGAGAAAGTTTTCCGGAACACAACAGGCCAGGACATCAAGGAGAGACTTTGGAAGAAAATCCCGGAGCAGTACCAAAGCTTAGACTGCCACCTCTTCGTTGGTGAATCCAGTGTGCAATTGGAATTGCATGAGAAACTGTTGGATAACCTCAGGCCCATGGAGATCATGATCGACTATGAGTTGCTTGTTGATCGTATGACAAAAGAGGAGATCCTTGTGGCGAAGAGTGTTCTAATGTCTGCACTCGCTCAATACGATGCTGCAGTAATGGTGCCTGGACATCCAGCACATGGTCCAACTGTCCCCAATGTGCATGGAGGTGATTCACGAGGTGTTACGCGTCCCTTGCCGTGTTTGCTGACCACATTACTGGGTCCCCCCCAAGTGCTCAGTCAGGGTCTAAACGACCCCGCCGTGACGCCATGGCCACTTCAGCTGCCTCCTCTGCTGCGGTTGTGATGAATGAGGTCAGAATTGGTTACCACTGGATGCCAGCATTGACGGAAAAGCAGAACAAAGATTTTGACAACCTGGCTTCAAGAATTTCTTGGGCGTTGAGAGGTCGAGAACTTCGGCAAGTGGATTTGGTTTTTGAGAGAGAGAATCAAGATCCCATTCCTTTCTCCACCATGAGTTTGGATCAGTGCTTGTGTGCGGTTTGCGCAGCATGGAAGCTGCCTATGGGGAATGCAGGTATCCGATGGCAGGTCTGCATTCAGGGACGCCCTGAAGTGATCAATGCGTCTGCAACGGTCTTCCTGGCTGTTTCGGATATCGTAAGTGAAGTGGAAGAGATTCTTTGTGAAGACAACTTTGAGAAAGAGAGGTCTAGGTCCAAAGGACGCCGTGAGTATAGGCGAAATGAGGACAAAGACCGTGCAAAACGTCGTAGAAGGCACAGCAGAGAAGAGGAATCACGTAGTCGATACTCAGGAGGAGTCAATAGATGTGAGGTTGCGAATTGTGAAGGCACAAAGGCAAGCCTCAATGAACAAGCCTCTGACTACTTTGTCGCATTACGGAAGTTGGCTGTGAAGGTTTATCAAGGAGATGTCACTGAGTCACCACACCATGGTGTGACACTGACGAGACCTGACTCAGTGGATTGCAACGAGGAGGGTGACGAAGTGAAAGAATGCAGCCCAACTTTGCTGTGGACTCAATATGTTCAAGAAGGAGATCATTTTGAGGTGAATTCTACTCTCCAGCCGTTGGATCAACACGATCGAGTACTGAGAGATCTGATGAAGTCTGTAGTCTCTTACGGCTCCGAAAGCGGATGCCTCCTGAAAGCGTTTCCACTTGTTGTACAGAAACTTTGTGAAGGATCCTGCGATCACGGAGCATACATGGTGTACCCTGGGTCCCAGGATTTTTGCGTTCGGTGCTTCAACCCTTTTGGTGATGGTGATGTCCCTTCACACTGTCCCCACTGTGGCGTCCCTAACACAAGGACCCTTTTCCCATCTGTTCATGCTGTAGGAAGCCCTTTCCCCGAGATGGACGTTTTCATGCGCTATGTGCCTCGTCCACAGAGTATCTTGGCTGAATCGGGTCGATTTACGGTTGAAGGGCTGGTGGGACCGAGATTTTCTGAACTTTTGTGGCGGTTCAGTGTTGATGGTTTTAGGGGCACCCCTGGTTCTGAAGATTGTTTCCTTTTGTGGGATGGAGAAGAGACCCTGGAAGAAGATTTGCCGGTTGTTCTTTTCAATGGGGTTGTTGTTGGTGTTTTTGGGGGGTCCCCTCTTTTTGGTTTCCCCTTTAAAGGCTCAAGTTCGGCTCTGGTTCGTAGACCCAGAGTCGGTGATGATGTCAGAGTGTTGGATCTCTTTGCTGGAATCGGAGGGTGGGAGTACGCCCTCGATTTGATCTCACCTGCACTAGGTACTGATTTCTCGGTTTCTTCGGACGTTGTTTCCATTGAATTGGACCCAGTCCCGGCGCGTACCCTTGCTCTGAACTCGAAACGTGTGCTGATTGAAGGGGCACATTGTTCGTCACTTGGAGGAGACGGTTTTGTTGTACTCGGTAGTGTTTGCGATGCTGATTGGTATGGTACTTCCCTGTGTCGTCCCTTTACGGATCTTGTTTTTTCGTCACCTTGCCAGCCGTGGAGCAGGGCTGGTAATGTACTGGGTTTTGCATCGGATGACGGGTTACTTCTTGCGCATGCTATTGGGTTGCTCCTCCTGTTTCGGCCTTTGAGAGCTGCTGGAGAGAACGTTGCTGGACTATCTGAGCACCCGCATTGGGGTAGGGTGAAGCATTTGATGAGTTTTTTGCCGCATCAGTTTAGGGTGCAGACGACCGATCTTAGGTTCCTAAGTCCCATGGCTAGGAAGAGACTGTTCCTGTTGTTCCAACTTGGCGGTGTACCAACGGTGGTCCCTCACGTTGACTTGAAGCCAAAACATTGGCTTGAGACTGGTTGTGGTTTTCTTGATGCTGCTTCTTTTGAAGATGTCACTCCCACACAGGAACAGTTTGATCTCCTCTCTGACAAGAGCTTCTTGCCTTTGCAGGAAAGGACTAAGTCCTTCCAGTCTCAAGAGAAAGATGGTTTGCAAGTTCTGAGAAGAAGGCTTGCGGGCGCCATCCTGCCTACCCTGGTTGCGAGCTACAGGTTTCAATGCGAACTGCCGGAGAAGAATCTGAGAGACAAAGGGATCCTTACGTGGCTGGTCTCTGAAGACAGTGGTACTTATCCACCCAGGTTCCTTGAGCACCTCGAAGCTGCACGTCTTCTTGGGTTCCCTTTTGAACTGTCTCTGCCATCACAGGAAGGCATGTCAATGAAGCTGTTGGGTAATTCCGTTTCCCCTCTTCAGGGTGCTGTGGCACTCTTTAGATTGTTTGGAGGTATTGATACAGGGCCTTTGCTGAAAGAGCTGAAGTTTCGATTGTTTGGGGCAACCCAAGATTGGATGTCTGGTTAGACAACATTTCGGAGACTTTTGTAAAGCCTCCCTGTCTATTGGCAGACCGGAACGTACTTGGTTGTCTGTGAAGTCGTGGGCGGTTTCTTGCGATTCAGTGCTTTCTGCGGTCATTGGGACGGGACCCTTTGCCACTGAGAACTTTCCAGAGCTTCTGGCTATAGGGAAGTCGGTTCAGGTTGATCGTTGTAAGCCTTACTTGACGGAGGATGACTTGGTTTTCTTTTTGAAGCTGGGCACTGTGCACGTTGACCTGCTTTCGGATGCGGTTGTTGGGATTTCGCTTTCGCCATTTACCCGCTTGTCCGATTTAGGGTATTTGGTTGCTGGTGGTGTTGCGGACCTCCCTGGTTCTTTCAGTGATCCTTTGTGGAACTTTTATGGAAGGAAAATTCAGGTATTCTTGAATCATTCTCTGGTCGTCCCTCAAGAAGTCAGATTCCTCTTTGGAGAAGATGTTCGATTGTGGCCTTTTCAGAACAAGGTGTCCTTTCTTGAGGCCATTGATCAGGTCTTCCCTTTTTGCATTGCGAAACTTGCCAGTATCACGCAAAATGGGAGAGAAGTTGTCTTGACTGATTTCCCAGCCAGAGGTGAAACGTACACTGTCACCTTTGATCCTCTCTTGGTGAATGTACCCCCTTTTGGCAACCTATGGGTTGATCCCCTGACGAAGATTGGAAGCTTGTCAGAGTTTTTGGCCTGGAAATTTTACCATGGTAAGGCCTCTGTTAGGCTTACTGCAAATGGTAGACTTGTTGATCCTCAGAAGAAGATTTGCTTTGCCCTCAAAGTTGGCCCGTTGAGAGGCAAGGTCTATGCCCTTCCTGGTGGTGTTGGGTATACATTGTCTACCATCATTGCGGAACTTGCTTCTACTTTGGTTGAACATGGGCACCCCAAAAAGGACGTTGAAAAGAAGGCCAATGAAGTCTATGACAAGCTTGGGCATGCGGAATGCAAAAAGATCTTGGAGTCTCGTAGTATATGGCCGTTGTTGAAGTCGGCCTGCACACAGGCCAAAGTCGTATTGGTGCCTTTGAGTCATCGTGGTAACAAGGAGGCACGAGATGAAATTTTTGAACAAGATCCATGGGCGAACTACTCCGAGTCAGGGAAAAAAGGACGTGGCAAGAAGGTTGCTGAAAAAGTTAAGTCGGATGTTGCTCGGGTGGATATGTCTTTCTTCCATGCTGCCAAGCAACCTTTGCAGCAAATTGGTCTCAACCAACTGTTGCAAGGACACCCGGGTGTTCTGGTATCGAACTTGGAAGAGTTTCTGCCGCATCTCCCGGTTGTGCTTAAGTCAAGTACCTCGGTTGGACCTGCTGGTGTTTTGTTGATTGGTGCGTCCCTCAATGATCTCTCTGTTGGTTCGTCTGCGCGCATCTCTGACATTGTGGTGCCTGGTTGGATTGGACCCCACTCTGCGGCTATCAAATGTGTCCTTCTCTGTTGTGGTGATGAGGATGTTGAGACATATCGTGAAGTGTCCCTGAATGTTGTTGCGCCACCGGCAGATCATCAGGTGATCCAGTACCACATCTACAAGGACACGTGCTCAAAATGGGATGTTCTGTCAAAGCAGGGATTTGAGTTCTTCTTGAAGGAAATTGGTTTTGGGCAACTGATGGCTATCTCCCAAACCTGGTCCCAGAATTTCTTCTACAGAGGAAAGAAAGTTGCCGCAAATGAAGCGGAGTATTTCCACGGTTTCTTGAGGGTTGAGATGAAGGTTGTGCCTGCGTTGCTCAAGCTTGGAGGATTTGATGGTTTCTTTCCCTCGCCACGTACCCTTCAGCGTGCCAACGATCCTGCTTACCGTGTCCTTCACTTGAGAGGTTTTAGTCTTGCGGATGCACGTGCTGTCTTGCCGGGTGACTCCTTTGGGTTGACACGTTCAAAACAAGGATACGGTATCAGACTGGCTGCGGAAAAATATGCTGGTACCAAGGCTAAGCTCTTCCCACATTCTGTGGACTCATCTGAGTCTGATGAAGGAGGATCCGGGAAATTTCATTTGTTAGGAATTCCTTCTGGTATTGACCGTTCCACGATTAAGGCCGCTCTCCGCACCCTTAAGTGGGGGGCAAAGGTTTCTAAATCTTCTGGCTTTCGTGCTCTGCTGTGGACCCACCGACACGATCATTCCCTTTGCATGCTGCGACTGTTGTTGTTCTGAGGGTCGATCAGGCACAGCAAGGGCCTGTGTTGGCAACCTCATCCAAACAGAAATTTGGGCAGAAGCTCAGGCTTCCAGTGACTCAAACTTCCAAGGCTGAGAATGAGGTGTCGAGCGGAATTGCGACAAAGTATTCTCAACTTGCTGATCAGTCAAATGCCAAGGTCACTGAGCTCGAGAACAAGTTTCAAAAACTCTCTGATGCGGTTGACAAGTTTTGAACAGGAAAATGCCCAAAGGTTTGACGCTGTGGAACATGAAGTCAAAACTATTGGTCAGCAGGTGACCAAGCAGTCTGCGGACCTTGACAACAAATTGCAAAGCATGTTTGACAAGCTCTTTGCGGGCCAGCAGTCATGCATACAGCAACTTGAAAAGTCCAATGAGCAAGCCATTACTTCGTTGAGAGCGGAGTATCAATCAGGGTACACTGAATTGAACGAAATTTTGGCGAATTCCCCGAAGGCGCGCAAGGTGGTTGCGCCAGTCGCACCATAGGTTGGACTCACGTTGGGAGTCACCAACCCAACTGCCCTTCTGGGCAAAGGTGACATCATTTCTACTTGGTCTTGTCATGTTATCTCCTTCTCGGAGACCTCCCATACCCGCAAAGCCACTAGGGCTTTGGGGTCTGAATTTCGTCGTTTTGGTTTCTCTTTGTCCCTTTCTGAGGCAGTGCCTGACAAATTTTGATTGCTGATCCTTCTGGTACCTGGTAGCCTTCGTGGTTTGTCGCGTGGTGTTGCTCTCGCCTCCAAATTTTCGGTTTTCAGTCCCCGTCCCAATATTGTTCCGCAGATTGGGTGGGCGTCTCAGAGATTGCTGTATTCTGTTGTGCAGGTTGGACAGGTCCCTCTGCATGTCATCACTGTTTACTTGTATCCGCCCAGGTTCAAAGAAGGTAGGAGCGGAGACTTTTGTGTGCAGTTCCCTTCGGTTGCTTTAAAGGTTCGCCAGGTGCAGAAGCAAGCAAGGCGTTTGCAGGCACTGTGTAAGCTGTTGGGTTGCCTTTTCTTCGGGCCAGTTCAGCAGGCCAAAGCTATCGAACTTTGGCGTGCCATCATGTCTGGCTCTGGTTTTAGGCCGTCCTTTCAAGTCTGGGTTTGGTATCAGCTTGGGCTCACGCTGGGTGATCTTCCCCCGGTTGAGGACCTTCATCTTTTAACTGCTGAAGTTCAAAGGTATGCTCGTGAGATAGCGAGTTTTCACTGGAGGCAGAAGAAACAACATTTTGCTCTTCAGTTGGACGGTTCGATGAAACATCAAGGTGGAAAGGTACCATTTGCGCTTCTGCGTGAACAGCGTCTGCCGCCCGTTCGGGAGCTGTCGGTGTCTGTTGAAGTCAAACTCCTTCCGCAGAAATGGTCGCCAGTTGGGAAGGCTTGGGTTGGCGTGTTTAACCCTCATGAGTTCAAAGTCGGTGACACGCTGTGGACAGATGAATTGGAGGTTAAGATCCTTTCCTTTAGTGAAGATAAGATGCAACTTGATCGTCTGCTTTCACGAAGGCAGGCTGCTGGGTTGTATAAGTCATTTGTTACTGCCGACCCCTCTGTGTGGTGCCCTAACTTCCTTAGACAATGGGATGGCTTCTGGAAGAGAGATGATGACGAGGAGGAATCGGATTATAGGCCCTACCTTAACCTGTTGCCCAGCTTGTCTGAACGGACTTTGGAACCCTTGTCACTTGACGACTGGAAACGCGCACTTTCCACAGCTAAGGCTACTTCCATGCGTGGGGTTGACGGGTGGACGGTCAAAGAGCTTAAGCGTATTCCTGAGGTTCTGGTTACCCAGCTGCTTGAAATCTTTTCACATGTTGAAAATGGTGGTCATTGGCCTACGCAGTTGACCCATTGGATGTTGATCGTGCTCCGGAAAACTGATGTACAGCCAGCGGATTGGACAATGTTGAGACCGATCTCAGTGGCAGGGCTGCTCTATAGGATGTGGTCTCGTATGCGTACTGCGCACTTTCTGGCCCAGTGCAAAACCTTCAAAGTCCCGCTGGTTGCTCCAAATCTTTCCACTAGGGCCATATGGTACTTCATTGCAGATAGGCTTGACCATGACTTTGGTCTGGGTTTGAGGCCTTGCGGCATAGTGCTGGACTGTCAAATGTTTCAACATTGTGCAACGTTCAATGGTCACTGCTGCGCTTTGACAAAAGGATTGTTCAGGCCTGGATGAGGGCACTGTCGCAACTGCAACGTACTGTGCTCGTGGATTC
Source organism: Breviolum minutum Mf 1.05b.01 (assembly GCA_000507305.1). Taxonomy (NCBI): domain Eukaryota; class Dinophyceae; order Suessiales; family Symbiodiniaceae; genus Breviolum; species Breviolum minutum. Next base: position 702 of record DF244733.1, on the reverse strand, counting down.
ACATGTCTATGGTTGCAGTACCTCCTCTACAGGATTGCCTGAGGGCGATCCGATGAGCATAGTGGGTATGTACTGTTTGACGTACTGGTTCCGTAATTTTGTCCTGGACTGCGCCCCCACTGGCTTGCCAATTGGGTACGCGGACAATTGGGAGGCTTTGTTCAATCATGTGCATGACTTGTGTCTCTTTCTCCCGGAGCTTGCACACTTTTTGTCCACATTGAAGCTGCCGGTTAACCCCGGTAAATGCTGGACCTGGTCGCTTGATCCGTCCCAGAGGAAGTCGCTCAGGGGGTTATCGATGTACGGGCAATTGCTGCCGGTCAAGCTAAAGGCGAAAGAGCTTGGAGCTGACGTTTCGTATTGTCTGTTGAAGGCCGCGAAGGTTAGGAATTTGCGTATTCAGTCCGCTCACAAGAGGTTGTCTAGGTTGGCTGGCTTGCCCCTGCAGGCCTTTTAAGCAAAGGTTGCTTTTGTTAGGTATCTGGCCTCACGCCCTTCATGCTGCTGAAACGGCAAGTGTGCCCAAGTCTGTCTTTAAAAGACTGCGTACACAGGCTGCCCGTGCAATGGGCCTTCGGAAAAAAGGTACCAACCCTTTTTTGGCGTGCCTTCTTGCCTCCCCGGCTATTGTCGATCCCCAGTATGTTTTGTTGTCCAACCGGATTGCTTTGTTCAGACAGGTTCTGCGGGAACTGCCGG
>DF244732.1:0-24063 GCA_000507305.1 Breviolum minutum Mf 1.05b.01 | reverse complement strand
GCAAGTGTCACGTGGGTCCGACGAGTCCCTTTCCCTAAGTACAACCTTTGGCTTCACTGTTGGAGCGCCAGAGGCAGCTCCTCTAGTTGCACCCCTACCCCTTTGGGTATTCGGATCAACCCTAGATTTTGCCTGTTGCTCCAACCTTGCACTTCTCGGAGGACCAGGTGGGTGCTGAGGGCGTTGTGGGCGATCACGGGGAAGAACTAGAGGTGGTGAATCTGCCTGTGGTGGCTCTGAAGGCGGTGGAATTGGTGGTGGTTCGAGTTGGCAAACTTCAACTGGTGAAAAATTTGGTGGAGGATAGTTAGGTGGAGATGGGATTCGCTGAGCGGGGTTGGAGTGTCCTTGAGGATTTGGAGGTCGAGCAGGAGGTGGTCCACTAGGTTGAACTGGTAGGCGTAGACTGGGGCGCCAACCAGAGGAAGGCGGCCCCTCCTCCGGGAGCTCTATCAAGAGCATAAAGATCGACCTTTTGGATCTAATCCACTCGACTATTTTGAACATCCTGTTCGTGGTCGCGGTGAACCCATCAGGCCAGATCACGAGGGAGTTGGTGCCCAGTTCCATAGAAATCTCTTGGCTGGGAGATATCCAGATTTGGTTGCACAGCAGGATCAACAAGTTGTGATTGCGCTGGTACACTTGCTGGAGAAGGGCTGGACAGCGGTTGCTTAGGAAACCTTTCAAAGCTGGGAAGTAACGCAAAAATCGTGCGATCGCCAAGATCGGATCAGCGTTAGCGTCGTGCTCTTCAAAGTTGCCTACAAAACGAACCACAGGAGTAAAGTCTGGATACTCTGTAAGGTAGATGTTCTCCAGTGCAAAACTCTCACCACAATTGCGTGTGGTGTAGTCCCGAAGCCAGCGATGGGCTGATGGAAGGCCTACTTGATGAAATTGTCTCTTAAAAGACTTTTTCTTTTCGTCCTTGCCGCCCCGTGTACCCCGTCGACGGACCTGCTGAAAACCTTCTTCCCGAGGAGCACTGGATGGTGCGCTCGGAGCAGCACCTTCAGTAGGTGCAGGATCGTCTTCAGCGTCGTCTGGGTCGTAGTCGACGTCTCCTATTGGATCGACCGGTGTGGCTTCAGTGATGGGATCTTCCTTCTTCACAGAAACCGGTTCGACCTCAGGAGCGCTAGGAGCAACTCCACTTGCAATCTCCTCCTGTTTGGTCTCGATGAGGCGGGGAGGGCTCTCTCCGTGAAAGATGTTGTAGTTCGGAGGTCCGTGTACAACAGGTTCAGGATTGTCCTCTGCTGGAGCGCCAAAGGCAGCTCCGTCCCCACCTAGATCAATCAGGTCAACGTTCGGGTCTAAGCCTTCTGGTTGATCCTGCTGATCGGCCCAACTTCCCCTCGCAGGGTTGTCGAGCTGTTGGCCACCAAACTGCTGCTGTTCCAGAAGATCGAAATCCAGGTCCCGGAGCTCAGACTGTTCGATGGGCAAGTCCTCTGGTTGCTGTAGGGAGCCAGGAGGAGTGAACGTAGGTTCACTCTCTGATGGCTCCCCTCCAGCTTCCATGCACGGTCGGGCTTTCAGTTTCGCGTTTGGACCCTAAAAACCCTAGTGCGCCTAAGGCAGCACTATACCGTCCCTTGCCTAAGCTCGTAGCGTACTACGGCTGATAACCAATTAAACGGAGGTACCCAAACACAACAACAATATCACAAGGTATATGTTGATGGAAAGGGGACACGATGATGAAAAACAACACAAACACAACGTTTTGCGTTTCACAAGGAAAAACCGTATGTCTGTTTTTCTTGAGCCAAATTGTATCGAAGTCGTATACATGGTTTTCATGTATACCCAACTGGAATGAATTACGGAAAGGATGTATGACCACATCAGTATATATACAGGTTATATACAGGGTGGGTTAGGTGCCATAAATCTTGACTTTTAATGCTATCACTGCAAGTGCCCAGACTGTAAGTGCTAAGTGTTACGGCTCAAAGTCTTCACATCGTTCGCGGGAGGCTTGACAAATGCCCTGCAGCAATGGAGCATTCACGTGCATTGTTCTAGCACAGCACCAGGCAATGGTTGCAAGGTCTTGAGGGGAAAAAGCAGGGAGCAACTTCATCACTGCAGCGCTAAAAGCTTTCCAAAACGGCTGGTGCCACAAAGACAGCTTGGCAAGGGCCTGGGCCACCCACAGTCGAGACAATACCCAGTATGACGGGATACGATACAGGCTACGTGTTTATTCCTGTATCTGGTACATTTGTAAGAATTTTTGGAATAGATGAATAAGATACGCTCTTTCCAGTCTCCTCCCTACAGCCCCATGTCCCCTGTGTCCCTCCATGGCTGGATGTCATCCTGGCCTATGCTGTGTTCACCAGCTCTTGCGATGGCCACGTGGAAAGAGTTTGGGATGCTTTATGTGCAGCAACTCGCATTAAAGGCAAGTCCATCATGTTCATCCGTGCGAAGCTTCATACACTGTTCGAAATGTTCTGAGGACTGAAACGCTGCAGCGTTGCTGAGGTAACCTAAGACAAGACGCTTGCAGGCTACACTTCCACAAGAAGCACTGCGAAGCCTCACAAGCTGTTGGACAGACCTTGCGGGCCAAGTTCTTGACTCAAATCCTCTGCTTTCATTAAGACATCCCGAAGTATCGTTTCATTTCTGAAGGACAGAACTGCAAGAGCCCAAACAGAATTGGACAGCCACCGCGCTGTACAGTCAGGTAAGTATTGCTACCAATGTACCAACAAGCTTCGGAAGCGTGGACAGCTTGACATGTGCGTCGCATGGCACTTGGCCAAACGGTGAAGTGCCGTTGCCAAGTGCACAGGTCCAAGCTCTATGGCATGAGAATGACAAAGGTTCAGCAACGATGTTGCTTCAGTCTGAGAGGCAATCCTTAGCTGAGCAAGTCTACGTTTGGATACCCTGGAAAGTTCACTTTAGTATATTCTCACGCAGGCCCTCATTTCTGTTCTTCCTTCAAGATTGACTGTTTAGAAGTTTCTTGCTGGCAAGCATCACTTCATTCCACTTGCGCTCAATGGTGGCAGATGGGGCTCTGCACCGCAGACTTTGAGTTTGATCAGCATGGCTCATGCCACATTGGCCCTACACTTGTCTACAGCTGTCCTATTTGCATGGCCCCTCATTGTGTTCCTCTTATGGCCCCTCATTGTGTTCCTCTTGGCTTGCCATCCCTAGAAAAACCAGCTGCTAAAGATTCCTTGCATTGACTAAGAGTAAACGAAAGTGATGTATTGTAAACAGCTGCAGTAGCGAGATGCGCAACACCTGCAATGCAAAAATGATCGCTCTCCCTGATTCCACCACCACATGCTGCAGGATCCACTCCCAACCACAATTGTGAGGCCTTCTCGATCAATGCTACTCTGAACAACAGCCGTGGTGACCAACGCCTCGGGACTGAACCACATTTCAAGGACATCACAAGGTGCATGGACGACTTTACACATCTCTCTCATATTTGCGTTGCTGCGAATGAACATAGAAAGCTGGAACATCAACGAATCAACGAGGAACTATCCTTGCCATATCCAAATTGTTCCAGGTAGAGAAATAGCTCCAAATGGCACGGAAGTGCGCCCAAACACTTTGAGCTTCCTAGGTCTCCCCAGTCCGTTTGCAAAACGAGTCGTTTTTTGCAAACACAAAAACAAGTCATGTCCCAAAGCGGCTACCATGCCCTTGAAGCATCCATAAGAACACGCATTTTGTGTATATAATCAATCATGAATCAATGAATGAATACAAAATAAAACTATCTACATCACTGTAATACATTCAGATAATTTGTGCATTAAAAAATATACACATATTAATAAAAAGGTATTACTTCAAGTACATTTCCATCTATGACATTATCTTCAACAAAAAAAACATCACAGGTTCTTTTCCATCTCCAAGGTTCTGCTCTCCTTAACTCATAGCCCAATTGCTTCAACTCCTGAAGTCGAAGGAAGTTGGAGGGTAGTCAGCATGGGATTTTTCTTTCTAAACCAAGCTCCTCATACAAGAAGAAGACCTGACAAATGATGAGCAGAACCTCAAATGGCAGTCAAACAACTTGGTGGATTTGTTCATTCCTTGCGAGACATGCTCCCCGACACCAAGACCATAGCTCTTTGCACTGTTGCCAGATCACGCGCAACAATATCATATGTCCAAGCGTTTCCATTTTGAATGAGAGATATTCTATGTTTTGTTGAATCCCTATGACACAATGGGGCCTAACAAACCAACGATCATAAGCTTGTATATCTCAGGATCTCGAGTCAAAACAGGGCTAAGCTCACTATGTTTCATCACTTCCAAGCAACCCGAAAGAACTGGAACAGAAAGCCTCAGCGTGTTGCTCCACTCAGCTGCCAACGAAGGGATGTGAGAACAGAGCTGACAAGAATGGACCCAACCTAAATGAAAGGTTCAAATAGATGCACTTCATACACAGTGTATTAGGTAAACATGATACATACTATACATGTATGCAATCTTAGTCTAACCGGGATATATACATATATCTCATATATATATATATATACATATATCACACACGTTATTATTATACAGTACTTCTAGGATCCCTCAGACGTCCAACTCTGGAGCCGCCTGCAACACTTCGAAGATCATCGGCCAGCGTTGGAGGTGGTGGACAACTGTCACGTCCAGCCATACACCAAACCGCCCATGAGATCAAGTAGAAGAGATACAAAATCAACTCGGATCGAAATTGCCTGCAGTGAAATGAAAATGAATCAACTGAGCTAACCATCGTCTGCCAACACAGCAGCCATGACAAGATTCACAGCTTCTGGGGATTCATGAATCAATCTCAACCTATCCATCTTGAGTGAGCCACCGGCACCCCAAGTTGGTCCACTGCTCTTCCAACAAGACCTGGACAAACTTGGTACGCATGATCTCTTCTTGCTCGGAGTCCTGCAAAAAAGATTGGCAAAAAACTGATGAAGATTTATTTCAGGTGAAACTGGGAAAAAAAACAGAGATGTTGTCTATTATATTGTCATATGGTATTCACGTCAAACGGATTTACATCCAGAAATGTCAAAATGGAATTCCAACACATGACTTTCTCACAGTTGCAGAAATCAGCAACTCGTCCTTCAGCGCGCGGATCATCCCAATGTCGTCATCCAAGGCGCCCCGTAAATACCACACGCGAATTTCGATGGGACGTTCCGGAATATTGGAGTCCTGCTACTGTTGAGGGTTCAGAAATCCACCTAACCAGTTGAGGTTGGTAGTTTATCCCATTATTTACAAGGTTTCAGCACCATCACAGGTGGCTGTTTGGCATTTTTTCCATCAACAGTATGTCCAGCAGTTTCCCTTGCAAGCTGTTGGGATAAGGCACAAATATCTCCCAAAAAAAAACCTGTCGTTGATTGGATCGTCTCTGCTACATTCGTTCCACTAATCCACCCTCAATTTGGGTGGCACAGTCCTGGGAATGCGGGACTAAGCCTCTCAGGACATCCAAATGCAATGTAAATCAAATACATCCAAGTGAACTTCAACAAAAAATCTATCATTGAATCACTGCTCAAAATATCTGAAGCAACTTGAGATATGTTTTTTCAGGATCAAAAAAATTGAACAAATCACCAGAATTCTGACATTTTTCTGATCGGCAACTCCGAGGGCCTTCAAACTCCGGCGCATCCGAGCGGTACACAGGTGAGCCATAGGAGCGAATCACCATCTGATTCTCCTGAAAAGTTCCATGCCAAAGCGTTGAAGTGGAAAGGAACAAACACACAAAGCTGAAAGAAAAACACAAAATGTCCATGAAATGAATCTAAATGAATCGATCCAGCTGAAAATCTGACATTCATCCCTAAAAAATCCCACGTGTCTTCATGTTTCTCCTGCAATTGACCTCTGGAAGGAAAGGCCTTCAGCATTTCCCCAGAGCGTGTTACTTCAAAGTGCCTAGGCCTCGGGATTTTCGAACACGGCTTCGCGACGCGTCGCGACGCGTTGGTTTGACCAACAACGGAACCGTGATGAAGCGAGGCTGAGGGACCCGGCAGCCCCCAACACACGGTGTCCAAGAAGTCTGGTAAGGTGGCCGCACGAAAGCGTAGTAAACGCACCACGGTCTTCGTCAAGGCCAAATGTTCAGAGGGAAGGGAGGAGGCCAAAAGAGCCTTAGAAAAAAAATACATTTCATGGGATTTTTTGCCAGATCAAATCGAACTGTCTTGCATCTAAATCGCAAAATCATGTCCAAACATTCAGGGTGGAAATGCAAAGCAAAACAGCAAAAATTTGATGTGAAGGGAAGTCTTGATCACTTTCCGACTTGACCATTCCTATCCATGGTGTTACCTACTGACAGTCAAGCTGCTCGGCCCAAGGGTTCTCCACCCTCGCCCAATTGATCCCAAGCGTGGCCATAATCTGCAGTTGACTTGTACTCGCCCATGAGAACAGTCATCAAATCCTGGATGAAAAATATCCATGAACAACGATCATAGCAGTGGTCAAGCAAGTGCATATTTTCATACAAAAGGCCCTCCTCCACAACACCGAACTCGTTGTGCTGCAGAGCGACGTCCAAAACCTTTCATGGCAACGTCGGGTTGGCCCCTTCCTAGCTGAATGGGCCTTTGAACCCTGCCCAATCAACCTGGTTGTAAAGGAAAAATGTTACGGTACGTACGTAAAGATCATACAAATCTATCGCATCTACAAACATATAGATAGTAGCTCATAAATATAATATATACATAAATATAAACATGCATATAGAGAGAGAGAGAGGTGGTTTTTTTTGACTGAAGATGTAGTATACGTAGTAGGCAGGGACCTGGGATGCCCAACATTGCGTCCCTTGGCATCACGTTGGAAAGGGGAAGCAGATAATCTCACCAAAAGCCGAGCATGTTGAGCTTGACCACGGCATGCACAACAGTGCAGTAAAGTCCAGCCTAGTATGTAAGCAATGAAACATGATGACATGATGAGATGACCAAAATCATATAAAATCATGGCTCACCGCATCAGGTCAGTCACTCTAAGGAACATAACAAACCCTTCCCCATCTCCACACGGGCCTAGGCCCGGCAACTGCTGATGCAAAAGACTCGGCATTAAATCCAGCTGTGCACAAAAGGCGGAGCTTGACTCAGTTGTTGATGCAGGCTGGTGGGCATCAACAAGGGGCAACAGATCGTTCCATGGTTGAAGATGAAAGGATGAAAGGATGAAATGGCTTTAGGCTATATGCTCTTTCTAGACATGCGGTGAGGATGCCTGGATTTTCTCTGAAGAGCATGCATGAGATCCAAGCAGAGCAGCGAGGTCTGTTGATTGAAAAGAACGAACACCAACTCGGCCATACCACGAAAGCATCACTAAAATTCGTCAAGAAGCCCGCACGAACTGTTCAAAATTCGGTGGTGGTTCTATCTAAGAAAAGTCGACAAGTATTATTATTGGCAAGCGGCAAGAGGTGCATTTTTACCAAAGACTTTGGCTTTTCTCTAAAGTACACACGATGGAGGCAAGAGAACACAGTGACAAAAATATGTTTCCCCTATGGACACCCTAGTAAGAGCCGACAAATTGTCGGTGAAAGCCAACAAACAAAGATCCAGAGTCGCCAAGATGCATCTTCCGCCTTCATCTTCAAGTCAGGTAGTAGAAATTCCAGTGATGGATTCAGCAAATCATAGACCTTGGAATCAATTTCTGCATGTGACGTGCAAGGACGAAACGATTGACAGATTGAAACGGAAGGCAAATGAAACCGATGACAGACCTGAAAATGCAGCGTTCAAAACAGTGATTGCCCCACACCTGTGCGCACTCCGAATCTCTAGAACACCTAGTGAGATATGTTAAACCTGTTGTGGATGTAAGCTACATAAGCTGCACCTAAGTAAAACATACTCCCTTCAGATAGTTGAAGCAAAAAGGTCAACGTCAAAAACTGCCACCACAAAATCGGCAAAAAAAAGTGAAAAGCTTTCCATTAAGCAAATACCAGAAAACTAAAACCTTATTCTCTTCGCCCGGGTGTAGATCCTCCTCCTTATCAGGATGTTCTCGCTGTGCATTAGCTGCATGCCAACATGCCACCCGTGCGAGTTGTTCATCATGCAGGACAATATCAACCACCTCACCACTGAGACATAAAACTCGATGGGCCGGAGTAGAACGACCAGCTTCACCAGCAGAATGTCCCAATTGAAACAGATGAACTTGGCCACAGTTATCTCCTACAGCCAGCACTCGCCCAGAAGAGGCGAAACGCAAGATCCTTGGAAGTAGGGATGATACACTGGAGCTACGTCGATCCCCCTCGACGTCCTGTGCAATGTCAAAGAAGCTCCGAAAGCCTGTGCGAATTTCGTGGACCACAATGCGTGAGTTGTCCCCGCTGGTGGCCACTTGGGCAGCTGGCAGGAAATCCCTCGCCACCAGACCAGCATGAGACAAGCGTCTCGCATTTCCAGATACTGGTGACTGCACACGTCGATCTTCTTCACGGTGCCGGCGTTGAAAATCATGGCCCACTGCCATACAAGACAAGTTTCTGCTGTGAAGGCGCACTTCGCAACAGAGCTGCGCTACACCAGGCGTGCCAAGGTTCCATATACAGCAAATCGAGCCCGCATTGGTCTGGCTGAGGTTTACCAAACCGGCCTTAGCAACTGAAATCGATACCAGTACGTCAAAAGCTCAACAAAATACCCGTGGCTATATAGATTCAAACAATTTCAATCATGTTACATTTCAGATTTTTCTTTACAAAACGTGGGCAAAACAAACCATACTCAACTGTTTTTCATTATCGTTCTTTTCTTGTGCAACCTGGTCACTAAAAAAGCCTGCTCCGGAAGAAACGCCAAATCCACCACCTCCATGACATGCTTGGCACAAATCAAATTCTCCCTCTTCGCGCGTGGGCCTTGATCGCATAGCTGGACTCCTGTCCAACAAACCAAGCCAACCACCTGCTGTGAATGCACCTGTCAGCAGCAACATGACGTTACCACGTTACCGCCACCTTTTTTTGTTCATCATCAACGTTCAACCGGAAAACTGGGTACCTTCTTTTTTAGCTGGAACAGGGGTCAGAGTTACAATTTGTTTTTACCAAACCACCCCCCAAAAAAAAGATGCAAACACGCAGCTTTTCAACATTCATTCATAGTTATCATATAAAATTTGACCAGCATAGATCCACTCCCCCAAAGCGCACCATAGCACACTACAATGGCACCCTGCAATGGCACCCAGCAATGGCACCACATCCACTCCCCCAAAGTTGGTCGTCACCCTCCCCCTCAACCAAGGCATACCAGGCACCCTACGATGGCACCCAGCAATGGCACCACGTCCACTGCACCCTGCAATGGCACCCTGGTGCCAGGTCCAATCCGCCAAAGTGGTTCGTCGCCCTCCCCCCTATTGGAAGTAAGAACCCCTATAGCTATCGCTATCTGGGGAAAAATGCTCAAATAGATACTGATATTATCCCCAATATGTACAAGGTTTTTTTTGACATCCCAGGTGGTCGTTTGGGATTTCTGAAGCATCAACAGTAGCAAATGGATCAGCTCATTGGCACCTTCCCAGCCGCCGCGGTGATGGCAGCACCATCGCTGAGGGCCTTCACCGCCACCGTCCGCAGGCGGTCGCCGTGTTCGGCGCTGCACAACTCGTCCCCTGGCAACCGGAAGGCCTGGTGTGCTGAAGCCACAGGAAGCCCCAGGAAGCACATGTTGAAAGGGAGAAAAACGTCTCCCAAATCTTCCAAATCATCCAACTGGTTCAACTATATGTGCAACTCACAAAAATCAAATGTTGAAAATGTTCTAATTCGAGTTTTTAAACCATGCGCCTTGAGGAAATCGGTGCCCGAATCGTGGAAACAGGCAGCCAGCAAAGATCCGCTGAGGGCCACACAGACCGGATACCCAACGCTACAGTTCAGAGATGCCACCTGCACCCGTTGAAAAGCACGGATGTTGTGGACTGGTTGCTTGGAGATTCAGAAAAAGAGTACCATGAGTTTTTCCCGGTGTCATACCAGTGTCCAGAATCATCTTGCCTTTTGCGTCTTTGTTTCACCCATCTGCCACACTGCCAAGCACTTGTCGACGCGCCTGGCAAATTCCAGGAACGCACCGTTTTCGTATGCTTTGGGGGTTGGGCTTCGGGATCTGAGAAATGCCATAATTGGCCATCAAACCATTCCACCATTCAAAAACAGTGGGTCGGAGAGCAGATCTCCCTACACCCATCTACGCCCTAACCATTCGTTCACCGACACCATGCCTCGATCTCGAGCGCTTCCTTAGAAGGCAAGGAAGCGCTCGAACCAGTTGCCATCATCAACTTTGAGCATAACAAAAGTTTAACGGAAGACCATGGCAAAACTCCGGGGGAATAAAAAACACAAAAAAAAGGGAAGTGGAATCCCATAACTTTCGTCATTAAAAGTCCCAGAGTCCAAAGGGTGTCGGAAGAACCTGTCCGAAATGTGGTTGGCGTACGAGTGGGGCTGTCAATCGTGCCATCCAAGCGGTCGAACGCTCCATCATCGCTCGCAACCTGCAGGAAACACCGACACATTCCAAGCGAAAGAGCATCCTTTTGGCTTAAACCATCCAACCACCCTGATGTATACAACATCAATCGAGGGTCTCTGATTCGCATTTTTTTCAATTCCTGGGGCCATTTTTGGAACTCACAATAGAACTATAGAGATCAGCCGGGTGACAGTGAAGAATTGCCCGCTTTCGTTGGAAGCCACCACCGGCAAAGCAGAGGCACGCCAGCTCGAGAAAGCCGCTGGCAAAATACATCCGCCTCCCTTTGCCGCAAAGACTGTCACACGAGACTGTGAGCTGCGGCCCCTGCAATTTTTTCCGGGGAAAACTCGAAACTCGAAGGTCAAAAACTGGATCAGCAGTGACATCACGAGGTTCCCTACCTGCAGTTATACACCTACACCAACCACCAGCACTATAGATTTTTTCAATGGGGAATGCTGAAGATTTTTTTGAAGCCGTACCCCCAAGCAGCCCTGGCGGTTGGAAACGGAGTCAAGTGACGTTTGAATACCAGCTGCTATCCAGGGGCAGCCACTGGTTGCTGCAATGACTTCAGGTCTCCAGGGTTCAAATGACCACCTGGAGAGCCATCCATCATGAGAAATATGCAAAAAATCTGTACTAAAATGGTTGATCCACAGTTTTGCAGAACTGTGGAATCATGTCTTGGAACCGCAGCAGGTGCCAGTCTTTTTTGAGTTACCAGTTACCACTCTCACCTCCGCACCAAAGCTCCCGACTCAATATTCACAATGCCGACCTCAACGAGGTTTCAGAACCAATCCTACCACGTTTCCTACCTAGGGATACGCTGTTTTTCCTTCATGTTTCTTTGATGTGCAACCAACCATTTAAGTATCATGTAAGTATGGTCGGATGTTTCAGAATCACACGTAATGTCATCATAATACGTCAATTGTACCTCCAACACTGCTCAAAATGGACGTACTTGTACCCCTGAAAATCTTCAACCCCCACATATTAGCTCTATGAAACACAGGGATTGCACTATTTTTTTCCAAAAAAAATCAGGGATTGCCAGGTCGCAAGATTGGAATCTTCAAAATTTTCGGGTGCCCTGATTGCATCGAGTAGCTGAAGAGATGTTCTGCAAGACCACCACCAATTCGGAGCTGTTTAGCCAGCAAAGTGCTGGAATACTGGCAGTCAAATGCACATCTTTTGCTCTCCAAAACCTGAGGTAATCTTGATGAACAGGGATACCACCAACAAACACCATGAAGTATGGAGGGAGGGACTGTAAGACAGGGGTTTCTGACTCGTCAAGTCTGGAATGCACCCCCTTAGGATGAGTTTTTGGAAGAATCTGCCGAGACTTGTTTTTCAAGATCTGTCTCGGTTGCTGATTTCTGATTGCCAAAGCCAGTATCAATGAGAGCTGCTGTTTTTTTTTATCCGAAATCACAAGACCCATGATAGGGACTGCACCTATCTGCACCTCCACCCTTTCCATCTTGCTATCCAATCAAAGTCAAAAGGCTCTCGTGTTTCAAGGCTCCAAACTGACAACGTACTATGTGTGTACTCCAGCTGGGAGCTCTTCCGTTGGCCTCGCGTCCATTTCTGGCGGCTCCATGACTTTGACAAAATGACCCTTCGAAATGCTTACGCCAGCCATTTTTGGGTCTGACTCCACATCTGCCAAAAATTTCCATCCCCACCTTTCCCCCCCCCAAAAAAAAAAAGAACAAAGAAAGAAAAATCTCCTAAAACCTGTTTCCAACACGGCTTCATCCCTTCCATCCCTTCCATCCCTTCCATCTCTTTGCCTGTCGCAGCCTTTCGGCTTTGGCCTCGCTTTGAGGGCATGGGAATGTTCAGGCTGGCTGCAAGCAGTGCGAAAAGGTGACTTCGTGAAAGATGGAGGGAAAAAAAAACAGCACACAATTTCCCCATTGCAATCCCATTAACCAATTTATTAGTCTTAGAAAACGTTGGAAAACCAAAATTCACTCTTGCCCATGCCTCCAGAAGAACGTTGGCAGCCTACCGCCAACATTGTGCCATCCTGTGATGGTGACGCACAATAGACATGGCCATCCATCTCCAAGGTGTTAATATCCAAGTGAGGCGGTTGAAAACGTAGAAGAACCTCATCAGTGAGCAGTTGAACAGTTGGGCTGTATCGGTGGTGTGTAGCGACATTTTGGCCACACAAACAGGCGTGTTTCCAGGACAACACCTTCCTGATCTGCTTCATGGATGGATTGAATTCGAAGGGAGTATATAGATCTGAGGAAACCTGCACATATGAATTGACATGCTTCGATGTGGTCTAGCATTGGATTGATGAAGCATGATTGGATAGAAATGATTTGATTGGATTGATTCAAATGAATTTACAGTCATGGATATAGATAGTGACAATAAATCTACAGTATGAAGTGCACACGTATGCACATGTACCATATGCACTGCAGTCACTCCGTTCCACAGATATGATCGCGTATAACTACATGGTGAAATGTGCTTATTACTACGACTCTACATCTTTTCACATCATTCCAATGTCATTTACAGCCCTCACACATGATCTCCCTGAAGCCTCCTTTGTCTCCGTGATCTTCTTCCATGATTCAACTGCGTAGGGCACATGCAGGAAAAAGTTTCCATCTGGTGGATTCAACGGGCGCCAACCAGAAAGGAGCCAACCACAGCAAGCTCGCACACCTGCTTCATGGGCAGGGCCCCCTTCCTGAACATAAGTGACCTCAAGTCATGAAAGAAATTGAGACTTGGGTTTGATTGCCACCACCCAAGTTATAAATCTAACACATACAGTACATATCATATAATTATCACATATTTACTGTATACATGATGTAGAGCGGAAGTCTAACACTTGCATAACCTGCCACAGTGAAAACTATAGCAAACCTGCTCTCTTCAAACCTGCCACAGTATTCGTAAATACACTTGCCAGGTCATTGGAACTTGCACGTTTAGGGGACATGACTACGGTGGCTGGTTTGACGAATCTAAGCACCAAACTGTAAGAGGGCTTCTATCATCCTGCGCCAGCATTACATCTTTACCTCAGTTCGAACACGTCAGCAAATGCTGGGCCCCCAATGCATCTCCATGACCGGAATTGATGCAAAAATTGTTTCAAGGAAGTGAAGCGGGGCACCATGATATCCAGCCCGATATTGCACATCCACAAATGACTCATGGCTCGCAACACCTGGTGCAGGGGGGGGGAGTGAAAATCAGCACTAGCCATATAACATGAATAACATGAAAGCAATGCACCTGGCCTGGCTCCAGAAAATGCCACAAGAAGACTCTCTGGTCAGCTGCCAGCACAATGCAATCTACGGAAGCTCCTTCCACAGGTGAGGAGCTAAAGTCAGAAAACTCAAAACCTGGCTGCCAAAAATTTCTTCAACAATTACGAATTAGCCTGCCATCTGTCTTAAAATGCCAAAAAATCTTACAGTCTTCCAGTCTTACAGTGAATACAATGTCTATTTTGCAAACATCATTGGTGTCTCGGTACTTGAGGACCTCCAACTATTTGCCCTGGGAGCCAACCTTCCAGTGGAAGTAAAAAATGGCCGATGCACCGAGGCAAGTTATCTCTGGGAAGGACCAGGCGATAGATTTCCAGGCGTGTATCCACCTCAGCATTCCGACACATGTGGATGGCGGAGATATTCCTCGGAGAAGGGGCTAGAAAGTGCTACCCTGAATGAGCTCCCAAAAAAAACAAAAACAACCTATTGGCTTCGGTGAAGCCAACTTCCACCACCAAAACCCCTCTCTTGACTCTCTTGACCCAAAACTTCCGAGGTACATCGATGAGAGAAATAAAGGTACAAGAAGGTCCCGTTGCTGCAACTGCCAGGCGAAAACCACTGAAGCACATGGCATCCAATGGCCAGGGCTGATGAATCGGCGCCGCCAAACGGCCTCCCGAGTGCAGCTGTGACGTTGTTGCTCTGAAACTCTGCGACTTCACGAAATCAAGAAAAACATACGAAACACACGTATAATATACACATATAAATATGCTAGTATAAATCTTACGTATATCTAATCTAATGAATTTGATAGTATCATAATAATGATATATGATATACTGTATATAAATATAAATATCCAAACAAACACATGACCATGAGGAACTAGTTCAATAGGCAAAACCTCTTTAAAAAAATGGTGGTTTTATTTGTGGGGCTCCAATTCCTCCAGTACCTTGGGCATGAAACTCATGGATTGCCATGCCTATGGACTGCTCAGAGTGCTTGGCTCCATCATGAATGCTCCAAACATCAATTTGGCAGCCTTTGCCACCTGAGAGGTCAACAAAACAGCAAAAAGCACCCATGAATGAATCAACTTGTGATTCCATTCCCCAAAAAAAAATGGTAGGGGAAAGAAAACAACTGTCCAACCAAAATAAGCAGCCAATGCTAACTAGATTCAATTGGAGGCAGCAGCAAAGCAGCCACCCCCCTGGTCCCAGCACAGACTTTTTAAAGGCTCACATTTCTCTGACCAAAGAGGCTCAGCCTTATCTGCCAAGGACTGCCAAACATGAAGACTAGCTTCAAAGGTGTGTCACATCTAAACAAGAGGAAACTCAATAGGATCTGTTCTTCATAGCAAGTCTCACAAATCTCAGCTGTCAACATACATCCCCACCTTCCCCTGAAAAGAGCAACCTATGACTTGCATTTGAGCAACTAAGGAGGCACCATCATTGGCTTTGGGATCAACGTCGTACATCATCACATAGTGATCCTTTTTCTTATCGCGTTGCGTGCGTCCCTGAGCAAACGAGGTGAATGAGTGACGCCCAGAAACTTCAACAAAAAGTGGTTCATCTTCATCTTTTTCTTGCTACAAATGCTACAAAATGTTTACAAATGACGAGTTCTTTGCAAAAAAAGACCAAGAATCCAAGGAAGAAAATCAGATCTGCAGGCTTTCAATGCATTCAATAGCTTTTTCTAGTTGGTGGTTGAACCAACCCATCTGAAAAATATATAGCTCGTCAAATTGAGAAATCTTCCCCTGCGGTAGTTTTCACTTGGAGCCAAGTAGCTCCCGAGAAACAAGTTGCTCCAGCCAGCAACAGCGGACGTTTTCCCCCAGGTCGTGCTGCCAGAATGAGATCCTCCGTGCCCTGGAAGGCTGTGTCTCTCGGTTAATTTGTAGCATGAAAAAAAAAAACATTTCGGCTCCAAATCTGTTGAGTCTTAGGACATCTAAAATCTAAAAAAAATGTCGAAGGTTGTGGCCAAGAAATCATCTCGAGTTGCAGACTGCTGGCACCTCCAACAGATTTGGCTCAGGGTAGGACAGCTGCAAGGTAGGCGAACGCCTGCAGTCAGATAGGCCAAACAAAGTGCTTGAAGCATCTTTTTCAAGGTGTGAAAAATTAACGGAAGGTCCCATGAAAACCAATGATACTACGAAGTCAACAGCCCACACTTCGGTCTACACTTCCTACATGGCACAATCTTCCAACGCCAAACCAGCCTTTGCTGCAGCTCCAGTAATGTTGCCTCATCAGGGCTGCTCACCACCGAAGCTGCCTTGAGGCTCAAGAAACAAAAAATGCCGCCAAACCACCAATTGTCTTCTCCATTTTTTCACCTTTGTGTTTCGTAGTCGTATTCATTGGTTTTTAATGCGTGTTCTTTTCTCCTCCCGCAATTTGATTCTCCAAAACACTTCAAGACATCTTTTGAAATTTCATCTTGCCGTTTTAACTCTGCCCCGTTATCACCAGCCTTGGCCGTAAGTGGACCATGTGGCCGCCGTTGCCACAACGGCAGCTCGAAGGGCTCCGAAGCGACGCCTGGCTGCAGCAGGCCCATCGAAACATCCACGCTTCTGGGTTACCCTCCACGGAACCCGGCCTGATTCATCGGGCAAAACCGTCGCATTCCAACGACAACACATGAGGATCAAACCAAACTCCCATTGCACCGAGAAAAAGAAGTCAACAAAGGAAGGTGGATGCTTTTGTGGGGGCGCACGAAGAAAATCTGTCTTGTTGCACTTGTTGCCTGTGCTATGTGACCTGAATCTGATGTACAGGAATGGGGCAAATCTTTTGCCTTGAAAAGAACTTAAGCCTTGATGCATGACACGTAGTAAAAAAACTTCTGCCAGCCGAAAGTGTGGCATCGGACACATGCAACTCTTGACTGTTCATCATTCATTGGCTCGTTGACTACACAGATCTTCCCCCATCTTCATTGCATAAGATGGGCTCCCAAAAAAGCAAGGACGACATAGCCAACAAACAAATACAGGTCATATGAATCAGATCGTAGCGATCCGATAGTCCCCGAGGTGCATCTGGGCGGCCGCCACTTGGCCACTCCCCGTCCAGCCATTCTTTGGGTTTTGCTCCTGCAATTATTTGCTTCATAAAATGCTTGAAATCCATTTCAACACAGCTTCCAACACTGGACAAACTCACATGATGCTCCACTCCTGAGCAACAGCGCCACTCGACTGTCCCAAGCGTCTCTTGAGAATACAGGTCAGGACTGGCTGTCCATTCCTTAAAGAACGAAACACTCGGAGAAGTGAAGCATAGGAAAACCAGAAGAAAACATGGGAAATGTGCACTATGAACTCACAATACTACCACATTAGCAAACTTCTGCCAGTTTCTGGTCTCCAACCTGCAAAATCAACTTACGAAGCTTGAAAGGATTAAATGATCCCTGGTGATTCCGTCGAATCAACTGCAGTAAGCTGTGTTATGCTGGGTTCTCATGCTGGTCACGTTTACAGGCCTGCAAATTCAGCCGATCCGCACCTAAAAGGGCGAGAAAGAGAGATGAAGGAAACTCACAGGGGAGCTTCAAATTTGGCTTACCAGGCTTACCAAATCTAAGGTGGCTAACAAGAACCTGTTTCTTCCAAGCATTCTTATTTTGCAATGTGCCTTCTTTTCAAAAAAAAATACTGGGCAGCCATATTTTTTCAAGAAACTGGTGAAAGGTACTACAGAATGCGAGTGAAAGATCTTTGTGAACCCCGAAATCTCTTTCCCGCAATCGGCCTGGTGGCTTCTCCAGCCGAAACCTGCCATCAACACAAACACTTTGGATTAATAAATCTATATGTCTATCAGATTCTATCATTATATGTCATATACAAATGGGTGGGTGTGTGTATATGATATAAGATCAAAATGTAACAAAAATCGTATTCTATGCTGAAGTTTCCATGTTTAAAGTCCTTTTCCTTCATTTTCCAGCTCATGATTCACTACAATTCCTGACCATCCAAACCTGCGTCTTACCTTGCAGCTTTTTTTTCACCCCACCTGTCATCGAGACCACCATCCATCCATTCAAGGCGTTGTGCTTTCATGCTACTAGGGGCTTCCAACCTCGGTTTGAAGGTTGGATATGAAAACTACTTTTGATGCTTCAGAAATCTGGCAAACTCACCAGTTGAGGTTGGTAGTTTATGTCTCATGATTGAAACAGGCCGAATATTGTGTATTATATACATATATTTCGGGGTGGTGTTGATGGTTCAGAAATCCGGCGAGACTAACCACCCAGGATGTTTATAAAACCTTTGTAAATCATGGTAGATTTTCAGCTACCAACCTCAACTGGTTATATAGCCGGATCTCTGAAGCACCAACAGTATTTCTCCCAAGTCAAAATTGGAAGAAAGGGTAAGTACCAATTGAAAATACCAATTTACCTGAGGTGACGAGTTATACTCCATTTGAAAGGGAAGTCGCAATTGGAGATACTCTCATTTTTTAATGAACCATGATTCTATTTGAGGAAGGCTACTTGGCATACTTGGCTCAAGATTCAATCCTTTTGTTCGCCCATTTTTGGTCCCAAGTCATGAGCTTTTGGGGATTATTTGGTCATATGTTTAAAAAAAAACAGCGGATGCTATCTGAATGCTTTCGCATCTGTTGGACTCTTTGAGATCGTCATAATTCTGAGATACTCGCTGGATCTCTGCCAGAGGGCCCATCTGACTGTTGATGTAGGTGTTGCGGAGGAGCAACTCCTGGTACCACCCGCGCACTTGGATACCCGTTGTGGAGGCATCTTCAAGGAGCATCCCGTCGTGTTTTACGGGGGAAAAACCCACGGCCACCCGCAAAAAAACCATCCTCGCATTCCCAGCGATTCATGTTGCAATTGTCATTCCAGTCTGCACCTCAGGTGACGCACAGATTCTGCAGACGAATGAGACATCTTTTATCATCTTCATATGTACAATGTACTAACTTCATACCATTCAAAACGTTAAAAAAATCTCAGCAAAAAACACAGCATCCCAAAGAAATAAGCTTTGCACTGAAGGACTGCTTGGATTGTGCCATGAGGCGCCTCAAAGCCATAGGGCAATCTAATGTTATAAATGGAGTGTTTTACCCCCTACAAATGATCAAAGATAAATGGGTGACTGGGTAACTCAAAAAGTGGAAAAAAAAACTAGTATTTCAAAAAAACTCATAGGAAAAACCTTGAGACATGACTATTGTCTCAAGATGAAAAAACCCATCTTCCCAATGGCATTTTGCGTATGTTCCCCGCCTCTCAAAGCCTAAAAGTTGCTGAAGAAAGGCTGGCTTCAAATCCAAATCTGGCGCAACTGAAGACCCCAAAGCGATTGCTGTTTCTTGACCCCAACCAAAAAAAACATTGCCTTTTTTAAAGGAGGCTAAAAAAATCAATGCAAATCATCAGTAAATCATGTCAAATGGCAGTGCCTGGACGTCTAGAGCTCAGAAACTCCATGGTCTTTCGGAGCCCCCAAGAGTATTTCTTCATCATATAGGCCGCCAGGATCTGCAAAGAGTGATGAGTCGTCACATCCGAAAA
Organism: Breviolum minutum Mf 1.05b.01; assembly: GCA_000507305.1. Classification (NCBI taxonomy): domain Eukaryota; class Dinophyceae; order Suessiales; family Symbiodiniaceae; genus Breviolum; species Breviolum minutum. Next base: position 4,616 of record DF244732.1, on the reverse strand, counting down.
AAATGGCAGCCTTTCACCCGGACCTACCTTTTTTACCATTGAGGTTTTTCCAATGGTTTTTTGGGGGAACAAGCTCTTACTTAACGGCTCTTGCTCAAAGATTGCAAAGCGAAAGCCGCTCACGCACTGCTGCCTGTTTTACCACCAAGCAGCCATCGCGGTAGAACCGCAGTAGGAAACAAAAGCTGACTCAGGGGCCCTTGTACCACAAGAGACAGCGGTGAAAGACAATCTGCCTATGTGCAATCATGCCATGGATCCTATTGCATTGCATTTTCACTCCCAACGTTTTGTTGGCTTTCACCCGCTGCTAGCTTCGGCCATTGCAGTTGCTTCGAAGACGCCACCTTCTGAAAGAACTGCTGCTCGTAGTGCTCATTCTTGGGGTGATCAACCAAGATAGCCACTGGTGCCTGAAGCCATCTGGTAAAAGAGCTCCTCAATCTGTCATCATGTTTTGTCAGTCCATCAGCGAATTGGAATCGAGTCGGCAACCAATGGATCTGGTCATTGTTGACTGACTCTTGGATTGCCCGGACGCTCACCAACGTCCGCTTGTCCGCCAAATTTGGGTTCTGGCTGACGATTGCATCATAGAGGGACTTTGCATCAGTTGCTTGGACGCTCGGAAGTTTGCATCCAACACGGTGCGCCGGAGTTCCATGCACCAATTCACCAAGGAACATGTTGACAAAGGCGCTCCTGTCAGCCACTTCATCGCCAGCACTTGCTTCAGCCGCCAGCGTTGACCTGCAAACACGAGCTGACCTTGATGATTTCCAATCGATCAAGCTGAGGTTGGCAGGCTCATAGCGGGCATTGGCTGTAGTTAGCCCCACCAAGGTCCCAATCTGACTTCCAGATTTCCGGGCGTTCGCCCAGCTTGCATCACTGTAGGCAATCACCAACGTGCTCTCGTTGATGGGGACATCCTGCATGGTGATGCCATAGTCTGGGGTCTTCTTCAAGAACTCAATGGTGCTGTAGAGGTTCTTCAAATCGCTGATGCTTGCCTGTGAGCCATGTGGTGTCAAGCTCACTTGAGGTGCAATCTCAGGTCTAACCTGAGTAGCTGCCCACTGAAGACAGCCAGACACACTTCGCAACTCCTTTTGTTCTGCTTCACTCAATTGTGGAGGTTCTTTCATGCGTGCCTTCCCAACTCGGCCCAAATCCAGGCCGTTGATGAACTTGTTCATGGAGATCTTGAGGACATAGCGATTCTTCTGGTTCAAAGTCAAAGTGAGCTCCTTGCCCTTGAATGTAGTCGGCTTGTCCACCTCGAAGAAGTCCAGGGAGCCCCACTTGAATAGGCGATGAACCTCGGCAATGTCGTAGTCAGAGCGAGCTATGCCGATGAAGTCATCAACGTAGATCAAAAGGATGCTGACTACCTCGCCATTCAAGGTCTTGTAAAAGAGCTGGTGGTCAAAACTGTGCTTCTGGTACTCTAGGCTGTCGAGTCTCTTCATCACCTCCTGCTGCCAAGTGAACGGAGCGTTCGCAAGGCCGTACACATTGCCTCGAATCCGGTATAACCGGTTCTGCCAGGTGTTTGTGAGGGCGATCAATCCGTCCAATGGCGGACGCAAGAAGAGGGGCAGTGAACGTTCTGACTGCTGACCCTGTAGGAATGCCGTGGCGGCGTCTCCGCTCCATGCTTGCCACTGAAGTCCAGAGGAGAAGAGCTCAGAGTTGTATCCTGCCACCAACATGCTGTAAAGGACGTGTTCGGCAATGCGGCCTGGAGTGGCCGAATTTCGGCTGATGGTCTTCAAATCAGGATCCAAATGTCCTAACGCCACCACCCGGCATTTCGCCCGAACTTCTCCTACACCAAGGGATTTATCCCTGTAGCAGGCACGGCTCTTCAAAACCCGATGTTTCAGCTGGGGATGGCCAAAGATGTAGGAAGCCACCTCATCACTCAAGGGCTCCACGCTTTGCCATGATGACCAGCTGTCGGCCTCTTTCTGGATGGCAGTCAGGAACTTTTCCACGTAGGAGGAATCCATCTCCAAAACCTTTCGCCAAGGAATTTCACGGTCTAAGGCCTTGATTTCTTGTCGAGTCATGCCCTGCTTGTATGCAGGAGTCTTGCCATCAACAGCTTGGGGTTCATCAATCTCACTGTCTTCGGTGTCAGAACCTTGCGTTGTGTCTGACTCATTGGGATCCTTGCCCTCATGCTGTGTATCTTGCTTCCTGTTCTCTGTGGCAAGGTATGCTGTGTGGCATGTGTTGCTGGCTGGTCCATACCCAATGAATGGTGAGCCGTCCCAATGTGTATGGGATCTTACGATGTTCCCTTGCTCAGTCATGACCAAAGTGATCATGCTGTCGTGTGGTCGCTTCTGGGGCAACATCTGTTGTGCTGTTGATGCCTGTGCTGTTGATGCTTGCATGTACTCGTCTGTCTGTAGGTCTGCTGCGGAATTTGCTGATCCCGAAGAAACTGACACTGCTGTTGCCTGTGGTGTTGTCGGTACTGCTGTGTCGGGATTAAAAGGTAATGGTGGCGTCTCATCACCTTGTGGCTGCAGCTGTTGACCTGTTTGTTGGTTCGCCAAAATGGGAACCTGTTGTGAAACTGCTTCTGGCTGCTCTGCTGTGGTGTCTGGTGGTTGCGTGTTGATCATGTTGATCATGTCCTCGATGGCTCCTTGTTGTCCATCGGGCTGTTGCTGTACAAAAGGTGATACTGCTGGTAGTTCAGCTTGTTGTTGAGGCTGTTGTTCAGCTCGGTAAGCTCCAATTCTTTTAGACGTTGGAGTGCGAGAACGTGCTCGTCTCGATGTTTGTTGTGGCATGTCGCCGAACCTGTGAAACTGCTGTTGCTGAATGAGCTGATTGCTGATGTTGGTTGGACTTTCGATGTTGATGTTGACTGAAGTTTGTGTCTGTGAAATTTGTGGTAAAGAAGAAGGTTGCTGTTGTCCAGAAAAAGGTCTGTTGTCCTGCGGTAGTTGTTGAGGTTGAAGTGGTAGTGAAAGTGAAGGTTGTGGTGCGGAAGCTGCCGGGGCCATCATAGCTGGTGTCAAAGGTGCGGCTGCTTCCGATGGTTGGTGCTCATCCATGGGCTCAATCTCGTCATCCTCAATGGCGTGGTCCTCTGGTGCTGGCTGTCCGCGGTCGTCGAGAAGACGATCAAACTTGTTGGCTGCATCCTTCAGTGCTGCTACGTCATCCTTCGATGGAACCCAGTCCTCATAGCCGAAGGCTGCACGTAGTTGCTCCGAAGTCACCAAAGTTGTTGTAGCACCAGATCTGATCCATGCTTGTTTTCCAACATGTGAAGGGTCCCAAGACAGGAATCTTCCCAACACCCATGAACCTCTCTTCTTGGAACCACGGTTCGTCCACCTCCAAAAGGCACAGGGCTGACCAGGACTCAGGTCTACGATCTTGGTCACCCGAGTCTTTCGAAGTAGAGCTCGACGAAGATGTTGACTGCAATCCAGTTGGTGCAATGTCTTCAAAGCTTCACACCTGACGAACTCAGCCCTATATGCTGCTGAGTTCTCGCTGTTGAGGTCAGCTCTTGGAGGTGAGGTTGCCAAAACCATTGGGTCATTGAAGTTGCTGTTGATAAGACGTGGTTGTCGCCCGAAGACTGCTTGATACGCGGACCTGCCATGGGTATGCACGCCTGAGTTGATGGCGTGGCATGAAGCTGTCAACAAAGTGGCACACTCATCAATCGTCGTGGCTGCAAACTGATCGATGAGTTTCTCTAGGATTGTCCTCAGCAAAGCGTTCCTGCGCTCTACCATTCCAATCACATGGTGGGCTTCCGGCGGGCAGTGTTGGATCATGCATCCCAAGGCTGCCAGTCTGGTCTGAAAGTTGCCACGGAATGAAGGGTCCGGGTCACAGGACACATGGATGGGAATGCCGTACGGGCGGAGCCACGCCCTTTCAAAGGCCTCGAAAACTGTGTCACCGGATCGGTCTGAAATGATCACTGCTTGTTGAAGTCCAGTTGCCCTATCCACCATTCCAAGGACGATGAAGGTCTGTGAGGTCAAGGTACGGCAGTAGAAGACATCCATCTGCAACTCGTCACCGAACTGTCCAACCACCATAGAGGGCTGTCCGGAAGGTCGAGGTGCTTGCTTGGGCTTGAGGCGTTCACAGGTGGCACATCGAAGTTTCCGAGCGCACTCATAGACCACATCTGGAAGGTTGCCTTCATACGCTAACAACCTCAAGAGTTCTTGTCGTGAAGGATGTCCAAGGTTCAGGTGTAACCTAGCCACCGAAGACCGAACTTCCTGAGGTACCTCACTCGATAGCCCAGGATAGTCGATGTCAGTGGGTAGATTTGGCACCATGGTGGGACTTCTGCCTTCTTGTCCTTGTGGAAGCTCTCGACGAAAACCATAGGCGAAGATTGCAAGCCGGACTGGCTTGGCAAACCTCTGCTTTGGGAATCTGAGCTCCGTCAGGTCTTCCATCTCGACAGCACGGGACTCGTCATTGAACTGCAGAAAAGCTGCTCTAGTGCTGAAGTTCTCCATGTCAGAGGGAACCCGACGAGTTGTTGGAGCCATGACCCCCTGAATTTTGGTTGCATTCAGACGAAAAAGGTCTTGGATTTTGCCTCCCATCTCTGT
>DF244731.1:1735-23968 GCA_000507305.1 Breviolum minutum Mf 1.05b.01 | reverse complement strand
GGTACCACAGCCTTGGTGATGCCACGACTCTTGCGCCCAGCACTGATACCAGCTCGCACGGCCCGAGCAAGCCTGCTAGCCGCTGACACTGATGAAAAGTTGAACTCGGGGTCAGAGTAGAGGCCAGAGATGCCACTAAAATGAAAACCGTTGAGCTCGTCCAGTCTCGATGCAGCCAGCAAAGCACGTTGCACGTCCTCAGTAAGCTCGAGGCAGGGAACCAAGTTGCGCTCCTTTAGAACCACAGCAGTCACCAAATTGCGGACAGGAGGAATAGGCAAATCTCCAGTATCCGTTTGGGTCTCACTCTCAACCTTCTCCACCAACTCCCAGGAACCAGTGCTTGAGTCAAGCTGGTCAATCCAAGGAGTTTGAACACTGGCCTCGACTGTATATGCAGGCCCCACACTCATGCACGATACTCGCGCAATCGCCCTCTAGGATCAGGTCGCACCACCTGATCTCTGTGCACCGGTCCACTGATGCACACCACTGCCAACTGCAGCACTTGAACCAGAAGAGCCCTTAAGCCCGGTGATAAAACAAGTGAAGCGACCAAGCTCCCAATCCAGAATCCGATCACCAGCCCAAAAATGAGAACCAGCAGCAAGGAGGATGTAGAGCACAGGCAGTGTAGATCAGGGGCGCCACCAAACGAGTACCGCAGTTCACGGAAGAATTCCAAAAGAACGTGCGGGCTCCACATACGCTTGAACCACAAAGCTCTATGAGCAATTGAGCTGATTTACATTCAAGTGATGATTTGCATCATTGATTATCATTGTATATCTATATGCATCACGGCCAAGCCGCCATGCCCGAACACACCGTTTACCACTGCCTCCACAGCGTCCATGTATCTCTCCCGGTTCTGCAACATCAGCACATCCTGCACAGTGACGATATACGAATCCATCTCAGCTCCTGCTTTTAATGCCCACCTCAGGATTCAAACGATCACCACGGAGTGCTGCCAGGATTAGTGCCACCAGTTCCTTAGACAAAAAGACTCTGAATATTTCATGTATGGTGATGGAAGGGAGCCACAACGTTTCAATGGCACTTGATTTGGAAAACAATGAGGAAGCATACCAAAGAACTTCTTTGCCATGCATCCGTCTCGCTAGTGCCCAGACGTTCCGCACGCAAACGTCGTACGATGCGATCCTGGATCGGGTGGTCCAATCTGATTTGGTCAACATCAGCATGACAACTTGGATGCTGTACACATGTTTCCATCACCTCCTGAATGAGTGGTTGTGCTAAGGGCAGCCAGCTTTTCCTTTATCGATACTGATACTATTGTTTTGCAGGAACTGTGCAAGAAGCTCACAAGAACCTACCGGGAGGCAAATGGCTCCAATAAACAAGATCAAGACGTAGAGTGATCAGTGATCAGGAAGGGGCTCGCGCTGAATGAAATTTAGTGAAGAGGTGGATGTCTGCTACTTTTCAGGCCAGCTTTAGAGGAGCTTTTTGAGTCACCGCAGGCAAAATTATCCACCGACCCGCTGTACGGGAAGGGCATCTAGGAAGTGCTTTTTGACGTGTTTTGACGTGTTTTGAGGTGTTTTGACGTGTCAGGTTGGTATCGAATCCGGTGCATTTTATAGGTTCATTTTGGAGGGTGGCCCCAGACAGGAGAGTGGGGATGCGGCAGCACTGTGGCCCCACCCAAACAGGCTTTACCATCATACCTTGCTTTCAGAACAAATGCTTGTGAACGTTGGCACGAAGCAAATTCTTTGAATGTCATTGGTAGGCATCTAATCGCCTGTGTTCATCTGCCTTCCTCAAGCGCAAAAGACAGAGTGGCCATAGTAACTGAAGCTTTTTTACTGAAGCATCCATGGAGTTGGCAGCACGGTTTCAACAAGGCAAGCTTCACAAGCCCTATTCTTCAATCGCCTCTTGGCATTTTGGCCCTTCTTGCAAGATCAAAGAGGTGTGTTCTGCTCATGCTGTTGGACACAACTGTTGTCTGTACCTCGCTTCTTTCGACTCATGGATTTCCAACATGATAAAATTTTGAACAGCACATGTTGGTTCCCTAGTGTATTTGCAGGACAGCAAATCTGACTCCAACACTTCTGTGCCTTCCACTTTTTCAGAGACTTCGCATGCTCTCCAGACGCTGTCAACATGGCGGTGGGGTCCTGATGCTTCGAAATCTCCGGTGAATCGTTCAAAAGGCTCAAAGGATATCATCTTATTAGGTCTTATTAGAGTATACACTTCGTATCTGTTCATAGCCACATTGAGTATGCTATCAAGCGAAGCTTAACCTGTGCAGCACTAGAATGCTCCACACAAATCAAGTGTTTTCACCGCAAATCTTACTGCGCACCTTTGATTGTGCAACCTGGAGCCCCAGCCTCCAGCATGTTCTTGAACTTTTTCAGCATCTGCCCCTCTGTCAGTGAAGATCGTCAAGGCGAAATGATATGTCCCAAATGAAAATTCGATCCGCTAAGAAGAAAGTGGTTACTATGCCCACACACACACACACCTAGATATTTCCACCCAGAGCGAACATCAAAAACCACAAAGATACTTTGCACCTGTAAGTTGCACATATTAGGAAGGTTGACTTAGATTCAACCGAAAGAAACCCCAGTCACTTCATTTCCCCAGCGACGGCCTGGTCGCGGCGCAGAGCATCCACTTCTCTTGTCACCAGCAACAACTTCTCTCGGTAATGTCGGCACATGGTGAGCACCTTCAAATCGATCCCACAGCGGTGCAAACCGCAAACCACCCAACAAAAAACATGACAATGGTAAAAATATAAGTGTTAAGCAGCAACTGCTTAGCTAAAAGCACCCAGGGCTCGGCCACCCTGTTTTCACTCACAAGGCGCATGCCCTCCCGCCCAACCGCTCGAGCTGGACAGAGAGACGAGATCATTTGGTCAAGCCATGATTTGATTCAATCTTCACATTGCCCTATTTCTTTTTGACCAATGATCGTTTTGATCACCGTCGTTTCAGGTCACTGAGTATTTTTCAAAACACCAACCTTGATCGCCTGTTTAGTTTCAGCAACCCTAGCAAGCAGCCGAACATCATCAGCAACGCAGTACAGACCGTCACGAATCACCGAAATCATCACATCTTGCACTGCCACATACTTCGTCAGACCATCAGCGACGTTTCGTGGTCCGGGTAACCAACGAAGTTTCGCGTTTCGATGTTTTGATGAATCTTCTTTCCATTGCGATTCAAAAGTTTCTTTCAACTGTGCCAAATCAAGTGCCAGCATTCGGTCTTTTGAAATTCCACGCTCAGAAGAAACGTTGTCGTAAACACTTTTACAATCCGTGCCAGTAATCATTTCGATCCAACTGGCGGCTTCTTCCCACTTTCGAAAATTGAACTGGGGATCTAAAATCTCGGCCAAACAAGCACGGACATATTCTCCGTGTTCTACGGCTTCACATAGTGCCATTCCTTCCGTCGCCAAAGAACTTCGTGCCACCCGCTTCAAGCGATGCGACAACCACTGAACAACCCCAACCGGAGTAGATTTTTCATCTACGGACTGATTGGTAATAAAAATGAAAAATCCACCTTGACTTCCGCCCCTAGGCATTTTGCCTGGAGAGGCATCACTCACAACCAAAACAGCAGGTTTCGTTAAGTCCACGGATGGAATCTTGATCTCATAGCTGATCTGCCGCGCTCTTCTCACCATCTGGTTTGCCAACTTGACAGTTTCAAAGGTGGCATGATTGATAGACTGCTGAACCAAACTAACTTCAAAAGCAAGGTCCGGGCGAGATGATTTAGACAGCCAACAAGCCGCCCCAGCAGTCTTACGTAGATCAGCTACCGTCTTTTCAGTCACCAAAGTCGACAAATCTTTCAATTGCTCAGAAGTCACTGGAACATAGGGGACCTTTTGAGAATAATTCTGCTGTGACACAAAAATTTCACCGGTTTCAGACTGTCGAATGGTACGTCCAGTATATTCAAATTCGCGATAATACCACTTCCCAAAAGTCAACTGTTGTTTCAGTTTGACAAGAACTTTTTCGAAAAGATCATCACCCGTTAAAATAACATCATCCACATGAACAGCAAGGATACCTTGAAGACTAACAGGTTTCGCATTCTCATCAAAATTCCACAGGACAAAAACACAAGGGAGAAGCTTCAATTCAACAAAACCTAAAGTTAACAAAACTTGACGAAGTTTCCGCCACCACAATCGGGGGGCATTGCAAAGACCGTACACCCCCTTCTTCAGCTCCAACAAAGACGACGGACTCACCCCTGGCAAGCCTTCCCTCGGTGGTCGCATGTACAAATTGCGAGAATCAAACACTCCTGAAAGGAAAGCAGTGCTCACATCGCCAGCTTGAATCGACCACTTAAAAGAAGCTGCAATGACCAAAATCAATTGGACTCCAAGGGCATCCGTGGTGGGGGAATCCGTACGTAAAAGAGCAATATCGGGATCACGATGACCCCCACAAACCAAACGAGCTTTAGCAATCAGAGTTTCTCCAGTCGGATCTTTGTTAGTCAAAACAAATCGAGTGGGTAAAATCCTATCCCGGGACACTTTATTAGAATCTTCAGGAGCAAGAATTTTCACAGCACGAAGATCTAAAAATGATTGCCATTCTTTGTCCATAGCAGCCCGAAAAAGAGATTGATGTCCTTGGTCCATTCGAGACCATTGATACTCTTTACCCTTATTTTGACTGTTGTCACCAACCAAGAAAAACACGGTCCTACCTTTCCAAGGTTTGCCTAACCTACGGGAACCAGTACTACGCCAATTGTCCTCCAAAATTTCAATGGAACCATCTTCGTAGGTCACTTCCGTAAGTCTTTCACCCTTTAAATCACCAACAGAAACCGGACAACCTTCTGAAACGCTGGGGACCAAAAGGTGGTACCTACTACCTTCATGAACCGCAACACAGCACCCATCCCCCTTAGTCCAAGAAGTCCCCTTTTCAACATAAGGGCTCGGTTTCGTTTCATCCGTTTCAACCGACATAACTTCATGAACTCGTTCGCAACATGTGCAGAAATCGGTCTTGAAAGAAGTAACCCGATGTCCTACCATTTCCTCATTTTCACAATGACTTTCCAAATCCCGAAGGTACTCAACTTCAGAAAAGAAAACATCTCTAGGGTCAGGATACCTGGATTTCCGTTTACGAAAGTGTCTCCCAAGTTTCGTTTCGTTCTTCACTTGCTGAGCTGACGTGTCAACCCTGTCATTCTGCCTATCCCGAACCCTATCTCTCCAATGACGAACAGGGCCATATTCACCAACATCAGGAGTCCCAGAGATCTCTTCATATCTTTCCACATTACCATCCCGGGGACCACTTATGGGGAAAACAGAGGAACTAACTTCATTCCCAAAATCCTCGTCACTCAAAAGTTCCATGTCATTGTTTCCCACATCCGGACCACCAGCACCCTCACCACAGGGGTCCTCAACCCCTTCGGAAAGTTCAACATTCTCGGGAGTAGTGGGGGCATATTCAGACATTCCATCATGATTTTCAGGAACATGCTCAACATCTTGAAAAACAGGGGCACCAGAAGAATCCAATTTGGCGGAATTGTCAGGAGCAACATCATCAAAATTTCGTTCAAATTCTCCTATCACCCCCCCCCCCGGTTCATGAAAATCCTGAGAATGACGAAGGGCAGGAGGTTCAGTGGGTTCAGGTTCCACCCACTCAGGTGGAGGGGGCCGTTTTCCGGAAACACGACATCGACCAGGAACATCAACAGGACCTTGTTCAGTGAGGTCAACATAACCCCGGGATTGACCATTACGTTCTAAATGCACAAACTGGTCATCCAACTCTTCATCAACCATTTGTTTCCCCAAAATCTCTTCGGAGGTGGCAGACCTAACATGTTCAGGAGAAACTTTCAAGAGGGCCTTCCGAAAACTCACCCACAAAATACGATGGGGTTGCTCAGCAACCACAACACAAGGACCCCTCCATTCCCCATATTGAAACACAAAAACTTGTTCCCCGGGGAAAAAGGACTGTCGTTGCAAATTGGGGTTTCTCAAAATGGCTCGGCGAAAACGGTCCGAATTATCCAGTTGGATCCAAGCCACACGTGCCGCCTCTCGAATCTGAGACTGAATTGCAAACTTTCCACCCCGAAGCAGGTGGTCGTGACAGGCAAGTTGATGGGGAGAATCAAGAACCGAAAAAGCCGTTGAGGGTTCTTTACCTAACACCCATTGAATCGGAGAATACCCACAAACACGGGCCAAGGAATTTTTGGCTTGTGCAGTAGCCGCAACACACATCTGAAAAACCGACAAATCAGTAACACTCATCTGGTCAATCAGTTTATACAAGATCTGTTTGGCGATCCCCCCGTGACGTTCAACAGTTCCGTTTTTCCATGGGCTATCAATGGGAAGGACTTTCAAGGTGGATCCTAAACATTCCGAAGCGGTAGCAAATTCTCCAACAAATTCTTTTCCCTGATCAACCTGAATCATTTCGGGGGCCCCAAAAACACCAACCCACAATTCCATCATTCCTGCAGCCACAGTTTGAGAATTCTTGTCAGGGATAACTTTCATAACATGATACGTAGACGCCTGGTCAACCATTGACAAAATCGAATGCTGTTGATCAGATTTATCCCTAACGAAAAACACATCCAAACCCAAAACTTCGTTAAACTCCTGAGCCCGTTTAACAGTGGTTCTTGGGGGTTGTTTTGGGGGTTGATTTCGATCACAAACCGGACATGAAACACGTTTCGCTTCTTCAACCACCTCCGGAATCGCCCCTCCTAATCTCAAAGTACGAGCCAAAACCGGATTAGAGGGATGCCCATACTTCACATGGAGCCTACTAACAAGACGCTTAATTTCTCTTCGTCGTCCAACGTCCTCAGAACCATCCCTTTCGTCTCCAGTGACATTACCGTCTTCGTCTTCGTTTCCGTTTCCGTTTGATTCAACATTCTCAAGAGCAAAAACATCAAAGTGAATTTGATCAATCGCTCGACCCAACAGACCTTTCGTTTGCTGAGCACCATCAGCCGAGTCACCCATGCAAGATCCTGGAGTGCTGTAGGCAACATTCGCTGAAATGTCTCGATGGCCTGGTCGAAGTACACATTCAGCACAATGCAAAAAATGTTCACAAAGCTCACGGGTCCACGCTCCACAGGCTGAAGAATGAGATATCCACGAACCATCAGGAGATCGAAACGAACCTTTTATATGATCATGTCGCCTACCAAACCTTTTTGGACAAGTGCAATGGGCTTCAAGGAGGGAAGCGTACTCAGGGTCACTACACATGATGGTGGTAGGCTTCTTCACAAGACGTTTTCCCCCGAAAAGACGCAACCTAAAACGACACTGATCAATATGGGCAGGATACCCAGGAATGTCATACAACTTCCAGGCAGCAGAATTCTTAGGGTTTTCAACCCCAACCAGTCTAACTTTCAGGCTGCCATCCAAACGAGCTTTCATGATTTTTCGAGTGAACTTCCACAATGGTTTGCTTTTCATACGTTTCCACAACAATCGTTGAGTCTTCCGCCAACGTTTCATGGGACACTTGGGCATGATATTTTGGAGAGGGGAATAATCACCACATGGAGGGGCAAGCAGTATCAAATCTGGTTGTTCGCGATCAATGAAATCCAACACTCGTTTCTGTTCAGAAGGCTTTGAAAGATCGATACCATAACGACCAAGTTCTTTATCAATGGGTTGCATGACAGACCAACCTAATGAACCAGCAACAATACTCAAGGTCATAACCCCACAAAAAATTTCCAAAACTTTCAAAGACTTCCGAGTCCCAGTCGTCTGCTCGCGAACTTCTTTTCGATGACACTGCTGATAGGCGCTGCAAATGTCCCGTTCCACATAGGCATGACTCTTGAGCGAGTCGGTCAAAACAGCACGATCAGATTTCCGAAGTGATCGCTGCTTCACTTGGCTCCCATGGCACCCGAATGGATACCAGCCTTGTGCTTTTCCACTGCCAACTTGGTGTGAGCTTCCTGTAGCTCCTTTTGGATCTCCTCGACCTTCTTCTCGGCCTCTGCCACCTTCTTCAAAGTCTTCGGATCGTCGGCCGACATGGCACTTTGGCTCACCACTTCCCACTCGGGACTGTCCGCCCTCTTGTATCCTTTCTTCACATTCTTGGACTTGGGTTGCACATGTAGCCCCGGAGGTGGAGATGTTGCTGGCTCCGGCATTGGAGACGTTGGAGACGCCTGAGAATGCATCTCGTGAGCCATCGCCACTTGTCCATGCCAATGTTGACGAAGCATCAGCATCAGCTCTCCCTTGTTCACCTTCTGCCCCGGGGGAATCACAATCTGATGGGCCTTGACCATCGCCATCAGCTCGTCCTTGTGCTTGGTGCTGAAGGATTGTGTTGGATCTGCCGGATGTGGTTTGCCCTTCACCTCCGACTTGTAGATCGCTCGAAGTTCGGTGACCGTCAACTTCTCCACTTGCTTGAATGAGGACTCCGGCAGAGCTGTCTGAAGACCCAGAAGTAGATCTGCTTTGACCTTGGGAATGGATCCTTGTTCCTTCTTCACCCAAAGGTAAGGAATCAGACCCTGGCTCCAACACATAGGGCAGCGCTGATCCATAGCTATCGGGAGATGGAGGAGCAAAGAAACTTTTCCAAGCTGAACGTAAAAGTGGAGCCACAACTCCCATGGATGAATGTTTCAAAATCTCACGAAAAACTTCACGCTTGTTGACACTTTCAATCCAAAACCAAGTTTCACCAATCCAAAAAGAGTCACTGCTAGAATTAGATTTCGTCAGTGATTTCCAAGAAAACATAGTGACTTCACAAGTTGGCCGTCCCTCACAACGTGAAATTTGAATGCAAAACGGTGCCCAAGTATCAACATCCAGTTCATTCATCTCATCGGCATCGTTCGGATGAAAAAGACAGCACCGAGGGACAGCATGATCACGACGAAACACAGCAGCAGAGACCCAGCACCAGCAGTCTTCATGAAAAACAACATTAGAATCATCACTACCATTCAAATTCGGATCAGTGACCGGTGGGCAATGCAAATCGGACATGTATGCTACAACGTTCGGGCAACTGTCAGTGTTCATCAGATCCAGCACCAAGTGACCGCCGACTTCCTTGATCGGCTCATGATCCACACCTAATTGTCCAGAGGTAATTACTCCGGCAGAAAAGTCAATCGAAGCATGCATGCTCCGAAGAGTGTGCCTACTCAGAAGTAAAGGTGTTTGGCCAGCTACAATCGTCACAAAGAGAAATGCCTTCTTCCCATACAGCCAAATTGGAACCTCGGCTGCGAAAAGTGCCTTCAATCGTCCATTGTTGCCAAATTTGAAGACTGAGTCTGAAGTCTGGCGGCTCAATGGCTCCCTGATCAAGGCATCTTCTTTCAAACACTTCTCCCAAGCCACGAATGGAATCAATCCCATCACTGTTTGCTGGCACCCACTATCTATGATCCCAACTGCTTCTTCACAGCGAAATCCTTCTCTCTTGGAGGCAGTGGTTGCAAACACCAAAGCTTCATTCATGACATACTCATGCTCAAGCTCGAACTCCACCATGTTCACATCACGAACTCTCCCCTTTCTCTTGGGCTTGTTCGGGTCATACTTGGGGCATACTTCATCTCCTTCCCAGTGTCCACGTTGATGACAAGCTCTGCACTCTGAGTTTGCCTTTGCTGCAGCGATCTGCTTTTCACGTTCTTCTCGGCTCTGGCCTTGAGGTCCTCGAAAGAAACCACGCTTCTTCTTTCCATCTCGCTGTTGATGCTTTGCAGACTTGTAGAGGGCATAAACATCATGACCTTGCTTCTCAGCCCTTCTCACAGTTTGCATTGCAGCCAAAACTTCTTGTTCAGGAACTGGAGGTGATTGCACGTCACCAGGTTCACTTCCACCATCTTCATCAGAGGTCTCAGAATCACTGTCATTCTCCTCAGGGTCACTCTCTTCGTTCCTCTCCGGATGATTCGCCTCCTCAGTCACCATGGCACTCTTAAAGTTGGAAGGTCGATCTTCTCGGATAGGTCCGAGGTCACGACGTCTTTCATTTGGCCTGAAGTAGGGAATCGAAGGGAAAAGACGTTTCAGGGCATAGGACAAATCTTTGGAGTGTTCCGAGCAATGAGCTGCACTCCTCACTCTGGACTTCTCCTCAGATGAAAGTCCTGACTTCCTCAGCAAAAGCCAGCTAAAGAACTTCTCGGAGACGTACATGTTCTCATCTTCCTCTTCCAGCTCCCGACGAACTTGGCGAAGCCTGCGGATGTATCGGGTCATAGGCTCATTTGCCAACTTCCGGCACTGAATGAAGGCTTCAGCAGCTTCATCAAGGCGATCTTCTTCCATGCCACGATATTCATCGTCCAGAGCATCCAGCAGCAATCTAACGCCGCCCTTAGCCTTTAACTTCCGAGGCTTAAGGTGACGAGTCACTTCTAGGGCCTCTCCAGACAAGTTCAACTGAAGAGCTAAACCAGTGCCCTCCTTTCCCACTAATTGAGTGTACCTTTTTACCTGTCTCCTGTAGTCACGGTACTTGTTGTTGGTACCATCGAAAGCAGGGATCTTCACATTCTTGGAATGGTCAACTTTTCTGCCACTTCGATTCTTCCTTCGAGACTTCCTGCCACCAGAGGATGAAGATCTTCTCGAAGATGACGAAGAGCTCTCCGATGAGGACGAGGATGGTGAAGAAGAAGGATCCCTTCGAGGTCGACGACGCTTGTCCTTCTTGCGGCGCCTTCGATCTTTTTGAGAAGAATCATCCCCAGATGATCCATCATCATTGCCCTCTCCATCACCGTCGCCACCTCCTGAAGACTTCTTGCGACCATTTCTCCATCGATCTTCAGAGTCACCATTCCACTTGGGCTCTCGACGATCTGACCGCTTGTCATGATCTTCTCCGCCACGGTCAGATGCCTTCTCTTCATCTTGGTTCTTCTTCCCATTGCCGCCCACGGCACCAGGAGGATCACCATGATCACCTTCAAAACTGTCAGGCGGTGACCCAGGTTTTTCCCAACTCTCAGTGTCGGCTGATGACACTTTCTCCGTTGGCTTTGCCTGAATACCCGCCTGGGCACTAGCAGCCCAAGGATCCGGAGGTTCCTCCGGTGCAACAGTAGTCTTTGACACTTTCGACTGATTGCGCTTTGCATCACTATGCGAAGCATTCCTTCGACCATGTCTCTGCTCCATGGCTCAAACTACAAAACTATGCACAACTCAAAAAGGGGGTTGTTTTGGCAAAACAACCAAGAAAAGGATCGGACGACCGTTCTCCCAGGCAATCAGGAGAACAGGCCAAAGCTCCGCTACCAATGTTAAGCAGCAACTGCTTAGCTAAAAGCACCCAGGGCTCGGCCACCCTGTTTTCACTCACAAGGCGCATGCCCTCCCGCCCAACCGCTCGAGCTGGACAGAGAGACGAGATCATTTGGTCAAGCCATGATTTGATTCAATCTTCACAATAAGGAAAAAAGGCGTCTTTATGTACTGTCTTATGTAATACTCCCTCAGAATTGAGTTACCCAAAATGGAATCTTATCTTGACTGTTTCACAAGCTTCTTTTTCTTTCCGGACACATGACCTGCATCTCTTCTTCAAAGCTCAAGCGACACTCGCCGGTGACATGGATCACCTGGGTGTTGGACTTCAATGCCATTTTCCTTCTTTGCATTGTCTGATAGAGGTGTATGAAGTCCAAAATTGCATCTTCATATTGTCCCACACACCGCCCTCCACAAACGGCCATCTTAAGCATGCTGCTCTCCGGACATGTTCAGCACCTGTACAGGTCCACAATTGCAAGACTGGATCACGCTGCCAGTGCTGTTCAGCTTCACATCTCCACCAGCTATATCCATCTACTGGTTTTTCCCCCGGGCTCGGCTCAGATCTATTCACCATCCAACTTGCACCTTGACGGTACAACCTCCATGGCAGAGGCATTCTGGAGTGTTGTACCTGCAGTCACGAAAAGGTCGGGCAAACGAAGCTGCAGCCATGGGAATCTATTCGATGACTATTCGATGGCTATGCCATCCCGGTCCTTGTCTTACAAGTGTTCAGAACTGTCTTGCTGAGAAGAAAAGTTTCAAGACGCGTTGTACGCAAATGATCACAAAAAGCCTCGTTTCTTTTGGGCAAAAATCACATCAGGCGCACAGCCAAGGCCAACTTGCAGCGCAAGGCCGTTGCGTTGGGATGACTGACAAGCACAGCAGCATTAGCATGAGCTTCCCATGGATAAACACTAAGAACGATGTAAAAAGGAAACTTGGAACATAAACGCCCGGTTGCTTTCATCAAGGAATAAAGAAAACATAAGAAAACTATTCCCTCTTCAGAGTCTTGCAGCACTCCAAGTGTCTTTTTGTCATCCCAGTGCGGCTACATTTTTTCTCGCCTGTCATCGATGGTGGCAAAATGCTCGAAGCAAACCTTGTCTTCACCTAGGCCAGCAGCTTCCATCAAAAGTCATTGTTTAGAGGAATTTTCACCAAGTTCCCAACTGGTGTACGGAGAATCTGTTGCCACAGAATTCACGAGCTGGGATACCAAATGATAATCCTAAGCTCCACTTCCCGAGCACGGATCTGCATCTAGCCATTTCAGCCATCTTTTTGGCAAAGCCAAGGCTGCCAAGGTTCCCGGTGCAAGAAGAACAACAGCATCAAGTAGAGAGCTGATCCTTTCCATGAATCAACTCAATCGACCCCCGAATTTCCCACATGCCATGAATGTCCAAGTCGAAAGCATGCCATGAATCTGTTCACTGCCACTGACAAGGCCCATCTCAATGCTGCTCAGCATCCAGTTGTAGGCGGCTGCAGGAATGATGCCGACACGTGAACCGGATACCTTGCCATGGGCTTATTGGTGCCACTTGTGGATGAAGCTACTAGTGTTGGTGCATGATTCATGATGATGACATGAAGCGGTTCATTGAACCTTGGATATCTTCTGGTAGATCAAGATTCCACATCACTGCGAAGCTTCCTATGTATGCTTGTCGAATCCACAGGCTTCAGACAGGCTCCTGGGTTTTTACTTTCTGAGTCAAGATACAAGAAATGCTTCGTGGCGCCAGCGCTCCACACCTCAGATTTCGGCATCATCTCAGGATGCAAAAATCACCCCAAAAAGGGAAGAAAAGATGGAGAAAAGCACGATGAAACTGAGGTATCTACCCCATGCCCACGCTCCAAAACCAACTCAGTACTGAAAGGGTTCCTCAACTCTTGGAGTAAAGGCAAGGCCACGCTTGGACATGTGCAACCTACTATGTTACGTGACAAGTTGGAAAAAACGAGCAAAAAATGAGAATTCTACACAAAAAGTACTGATATTGCACCTGATGACTTGCCATGTGTGGTGTGCTTGGGATGTGTGTTTGTTCTCCAGTTGCTTTAAGATCAACCCATGAATATCTATAGGATCTGAAGATACTAAATTGGATCACCCCGGTTTTTCCATCATGGCAGTTTCACTGGAAATATGTGCTGGAACCAGCCCCAGGCTCGAATGGATGCTGATGCGGTGAGGGCAAACATTGGGGACGCAGGTAAAGAGTTCCTGGTGCAAGAAATTGAATGTTTGTTGATGCCATTAGGGTGTTTCCAAGAATAGTGGTACCCTAAAATGGATGGTTTATAATGGAAAACCCTATTAAAATGGATGATTTGGGGGTACCATTATTTTCGGAAACACCCATTAGTAATTTTTTGGAGAAAAAAAAGCAAACAACAATACTTTTGTCAAACCAATTTACGTCCAGAAGAAGAATATTTTTTTCGGGGTTTCTGATTGAATTTCTGTGGCTATGTTTTTCAAAAAAGAGTTGATCTTATGTTCTTCTCCTCATCTTCGCTTTGCAGCAACAGCGAGTGCGGCATTGCCTCCAAGAAAGGCTTGACTTGCCAAGTTCAAGCAACGACTGCTACGGCCAAGACACAGACTCTATGATCGATTGGATCATGAAATAAATATAAAGAAATCTGCATGAAAACTGCTACCTCAAAACATGCCCCGAACGAACATCGCCAACCCCTTTCTACCTGCAATAATTGCATCGCTTGTGCTCGTGCACCAAAGGGTGGTTGAGTTGGCAGGAAGAGCCTTGGTCGTCAAGTCGTCAATCATCCTGGGACTCAAAAACTCGTGGGAAGGTTCAGAAAAAATTTGAGCTGAGCAACTGGGAGTGATCCACGGAGTACAAACGCTGCTCACCTTTAGGTCCTTTGCGTACATCCCAAGTGAGCTGCAAACGTGGCATCTCCACGCGCTCCACACGAAGAGGACCATCTTTGACCTCCCAGCTTTACCACTTCAGGATCCATCAAAACAAAAACTCACAATACAACTGGATGATCTGCCTCCCACGGATTCATAGAGGTCCATGCCAAGATGTAGGACAAATTCTCTGCCCTTGCTAATGCATCTGCCAGCTGATGCAGCGGGGTTCCAGCTCTGGTATGCAGCAAGTCCAACAAGTAGAGATCAGGACGAGCCATGTTGTCTCTGAAGCGCTTGGTAATCACAGCACCCCAACCCTTCATGCCCGTGCAAACGATCTTGGGAATGCGAACCAGCTTCACGATCAATATATGATCCACCTAACGTGGGAGGTGGAAAACCACAGAAAAATGACAAGCCCTAGTATGTACATTCTTTCGAGTCCTAGTATAATTATCTGCTATCCTTTGTTACAATGACGAAACAGGGGGGAACATCATGTGACCCAAATGCAAATCTGTCTCACTTGTAATAGGTACTATTTGGACTCCAGCACCTTCTTGTTGCCTGCGTCTGCTTCTAAAAGATCCTCCTCTTCATTCTCGCCAGATGGCCAACGACCTTTTGCAGGATATCCACGGATAATCCGATGTGGAGGTGCGTTTTCTTGATAGAAGTTGTAATCCTCCAACCTGGAGGAAAGCAAATTCATCCAAAAGTTGGCAGGTTTGACTAAAAGAAACCGAGCCCTCTCTGGGTCTGGAGGAAAACCTTGACTCACTTGACACTTGAAAAAAAAAACAAGCAACAAGGCTTCTGGTAGTAGACCCCATAGGACTCGACGTGGTAGAAACTGCTCCCCAACTTCCATCATGCGTTCGAAAGGAGACTTTTCGGTCAGCATTCGGTCATGGAAAATTTCCATCTCCTTAATGGAACCAGCTCTGCAGTCAAAGCCAATCGCATCCACTTGTTCTGCAGAACGGTCTGGGAAGTCAAAGTCCACCTGAATTCATGGCTCCGACTAAGTTGTTACCATGACAGTAGCCTTAGTTGAAATAGTGCAACCGAATCTCAGAATGCATTGAATGTTGGATCAAGTTGGATCCATTTTTTGCATCAGACCCACACCCCACCTGCCGCTCTCCATTGATTCGGAGCTCAAAGCCTTCATCCGTCTTCTCAAAGGAAACCTACAAGAATGAAGTCACCACATGAAAGATCAGTAAAGATCTTGAAACCAAACATTTCGAATCTCGATGAATCTCATAAATCCAGTCAATCGATAAGACATGACAGGTTCCAGTGTCGAAACTGGCAATATATTGCCTCAAAGTTGTCAGACTCGGTTCCCAAAGGGCATCCTCCTGTACGGATCCTTAGCAAAACAAACAGACATTTGGGCAAGGGACAATATGTGAGGATAACAACCTCCCTTGCTTTGTTGAGATGCCTCATAAAATAAAGTTGTCCCCATCTTGTTAGTCTGCAATCATGTTGGAACCTAATTGGACTGTTGTTCGTATTGACGCTTGTCATGTTTTTATCTTACTTATATACGTACCTCTTTCACATTTTCTCCGGCATGCACCGCAAAATTTCTGTCCACACCAATTTGTCCGACTGTAACCCGTCATCCATGACTTCAGCAAAGCATCTCTGATCCTTTGGAGCCATCAATGAAAGAATTCCTTCAACGCACAAATTCGTGGCGCATCTCTAGTAGCAGTCCATTCATTTCTGGCAAAGATCATGACTCAATCCGAATTTTACAGCTCTGCCGGGCATGGTGGATCTCATTAGCAACTGCAAATTTGAATCGCACAAATCCTATTTTGGACCCACCCAAGCTGAGCCTGAGAATGCACTTCCGCTGTGTACAAGGTGCAAAGGAAAACACGCAGTCTGAACCCGCATAGAAGCAAAAGCGCCAATCAACTCCTTCCTTCCTGTTGTATCCGGCACCCTTGATTGTCATACGATCTCCTTCTTGGAAACGAACTTGCACACGCCTCTGCAGATTCCTATGGCATGGCTCACAAAGATCATAATCACTTTCCCTGGATCGAAAAGCCGTGCCACTGCAACCACAATGGTTGCAACGATTGGATTTCTTCTTTTCAGGTTGCAGTTCAATTCCTGCCGGACAGGTGACCATCACCAGTTCCGTGGGTGTGCCGCGCAAAGGCTTGCGACGCCGTTGCAGTCCATCTTCCTCTTCCAGATCGACTTCATCGTCTTTCGGAGCGGCGTTGGTGTTGCGTTCAGCTCCACAGTCGTTGTCATCCCACTCCTCTGCAGCTCCAGCTGAGAATGAAATCCATGCAAACTGAAATTCTGAAAGGAGAATGATGAAACTTGTCATTCTCCTCCGGATTTTTAAAAATACCTCTTTTGCATTCTTTTGCTATCATGGTCCTGAGATTCTGAGCTTAGCATCAAGTGGACATAATTCTATTCCGGTATTCCACTAGTCCAGGCGACCTGTTTCCGACATTTGGCAGCCATCTCCTCTGGATCATCCAAAGGATCAGCTTGACCATCCACTTCACCCCCGAAGCCCAGAAGACCCTTGATGGAGGTGCGCGACACAGTGCAGCTATTGTCATGATTCGCTAGATCACAACTCGAGCCGCCAGCCTTGTGAGTTTGCAAGGAGCATGGGAAAATTGGAGAGAGATCAGTAAACAAAACGGGAGTGTAAAACTGCAGAACCATGTCAAGTGGCAACTGCACTTCTTCAGCAAGGGCGCAGTCGCCATTAACTGCTATTTTCACATTAGCTGTTGGCTTCGAAATTACGAAGCAAACTGCAATGACAAGCCGGAATCAATCCCCATGGGCCCTGCCTCATAGCGTTCCCACATGTCCCAGGGTGAGGGTCGGTCATCCAGCGAGGGCTGAAGCTCGCGCATACACAGGCGGGCATTGCTGGTGTATTCCAACTGACGATAGAGCTGATGGCCATATGCCCTGAAGAGGTTCACAAAATAGATAGAATTCATGCAACGTGAAGATTGCACATGCCCTACAGTACCCAACGATCAAACTCTGTCTCTTCCATCTTTCATCATATCTGCTGTTTGATAAATATTGCAGCGCAACCAAACAAAGGCAAGTGTGCGCCGGCAACACCCCTCTGGTTCGGCCGAACCATCTTTCCAAACATGACCCTGCCTGATGCCATAAACATGAACCATTCTTCTTTCCTTGAACAGGTGCACCTCCTTCCAAATGCGAGCCTTTGCATCTTGGTGAACACCGATGAGTTGGACCACTGTGGTTTCAGCTGGGATCGCTTCATCTTTCATAAACCACAAAGGTGGTCGCCGTGGAGGAGGTGGGATGAAGAATTTCATCCTGTCGCAAAAAAAAACCGCAGAGAACAACATGGATCAACCCACTCCTTGATAAGCCGGATGCCTTCAACCGAAAAAAATCGATCAAACAACCACAACTCTGAAGCGGAAAAAAGAGTTCCCGGATGTTTTTCCGGCCTTACAGGTTCAAAGAGCTCTGCAATCCAAAATTCATCCTCTTCCATGTCCTCGACATCGTACAACCGATCCCACTCATCCATGAATGGCAAGAAGTTTGCAGGTTTGGAAGACCAAAAAGTAGCACGGAAAGGGATACTCAAGAGCTCACGAACTGTAGCATTCGAAGAAGTCAGGAGCGCAGAACATTGCACAGTGGTCTTTTGTTGGGCTCCTTTTTCACCGAGTTCGGACACAAAGACATGCTTGAAATCCTCGTCATTCCAAATGAAATCTTCCAAGGGGACCAAAGTTCGACCTCTTACAGTCACCTGCAACAATTGCACGTTCAATTCGATCCAAAATGCATCAGAAGCATTCACCGTCTTGATATCCTTGGCTACCTTTGCCTCTTCACCCTGAGCATCCTTGTCCGGAGCTGACTCACTTAGGACACCAAAGCGTCCTTCATACTCTGAAGCATCACCAACACAGACCCACTCAAAGTTGGCTGTTTCAGAAGCAGCACTGTCACCTGAGAAAAGATGGAAAAGAGATGTCAAGAGAGGCAGCAAATTTTGGCAAGTCTAGATTCGAAAACAAAAACCTAAGGTCCTTTGTGACTTTTGTTGGGGATCCGGAGATCAAGACGAGCCTTGGGTTCTTGGCTAAACAATCGCTGAGTCATGAGTAGAACCAGAACTTGTGGATCTGTGTGACTCTTAAATTTTGGGATCAAATCTGAATCTTCTTGGGTCATGACTTCAGATCCAAACAGAACCTATTCTAGAAGAGTGGCCCAAGGCAGAAAGCTGCTGATGACAGCTTCTCAGTACTGAATTGAAGCCACTGAGGGCATTGATGCGACGTTGCTCCACTAGCCACCTCACCATGAAGCGTCTGTGAAGCTGCAAAGCTTCAAAGAGTTCTGTCTCTGGCACCTCCAACCTCTCTTGGTTGAAGGTGTGATGTGATGAAAGGTACGTCAAGGAGGACAAGAATCGCTTGATGCGGTCAGAATCAAAGTTTTGGATAGGAACGTTTCGAAGCACCAGCACCTGATCAGTTGATATCACAGGGAGTAAGATTGGTAACTAATCTGAGCGACCTGTACATATCACAATGTTGTTGCCTTCTTTGCATGTTGAGTGTTGAAGAGTATGTTGTTACCCTTACTCCCCAAAGTATCCCAAACTATCCAACAAGTCCCACCTGGTGTGCGTGCAACCGACACGCGAGGCTATTGCACTCATCCTCGCGTGCAGGTTCCTGTTGTGCCGATTCTGCAAGCTCCTCCAACCATCGGTCGAACCACGGCAAAACCTTGCACTGCCACCCAGGTCGCTCATGTTTTGCCAAAAATGGTAAAAGTTGGGACTATTGTTTAAAAATGTTTAAAAAAAGGGGATGCATTCTTCTTAGATATTGCAAGTATTATAATTCACTATCGACTATCAAAGCATCTTCACCAAGCAGCCTCCCCTTCAAAGGTGCTTCGAAGTAGTACACGTCCACGGCGTAGTTCTTCCAAAACATGTGGTGTTGTAGTAAGACGAGGCCATGCCCGTGCTACTCTGCCCTCCGCATGGTCCATCAACAATGCAGCAGCAGATTCCACTCGCACAGCCAATCGCACCGAGAAAAGAATTGCTGGAACTGTCTCAGAAGTCACTGAAGTTGCCAAACTCAAGGTAAGAGCCATCAGTTTCCCCACAGCTGTCAAAATCTGTGAAGGGCCATGAGAGAGCTCAGTTAAGATTTGACTGAAAGGGGAAGCTACGAGATGTTCTTCCTCGGCAATGGCTGGCACATACTCCGGGATTTTCTGCATATCTTCAGGGTAAAGCAGTTTTCCAGGCTCCAACATTGTAGCTTGCAAGATCTTCTGCAGGGTCCCTTGCCTCAGGCAGTTGCTTCGATCCTGAGTGGTGAAGAAGCTCAGTAGCAAGGGCTGTCGCAAATAAGGAACCTTGGCGCAATCCGCAAATGACCATTTTGATGCATTCGGATCAGTAGGCTTAGAATGTCACTTCAGTCACTTCCTATCTCCAGAACGACGGAAAATTCAATGAAAAGCAATATGAGTTGGGAATGTCCAACTGAATCTGAAGCAAACCTAAGAAACTGTCAGATAAGACAAGAGCGCTTCACTATCGGATGGACGGAGCATTGGCCTCCCTGTCTTCTCATCTGCGAAATTGGGCAAGGACCTGCAAATCAAAATCTATGTCAAAATGATCAACCTCTGAGAAGAAAAACAAACCAACAGATTTTGACCATACCACTGGCAAAAATTTAACTGGAAAGGACGTGGTATTGGGGGTGGTACATATCACACTTTGCACCTCTGGTAAAGAAGGTCATCTTCTGTGCCTTGGTGCCAACAGGTTTCCACAGAGAGTCGCACACTGTGGAACGACAGTTCTTGGATGTTTTTCTTAAACGGTCATTATTCATTAGTGTTATCATAACTATCTATCACTATCATCATTATTTTCGCGTCATTGTCGTCGCCGTCGGCGGAGCGGCGGCGGGGGCGGAGACGGCGGCGGCGGCAGCGTCATCGTCATCGTCATCATCATCATCATCATCAACGTCATCCTCATCCTCATCCTCATCCTCATCCTCATCCTCATCCTCATCCTCATCATCATCATCATCATCATCATCATCATCATCATCGTCGTCGTGGTCGTGGTCGTGGTCGTGGTCGTGGTCGTGGTCGTGGTCGTGGTCGTGGTCGTGGTCGTCGTCGTCGTCGTCNATCATCATCATCATCATCATCATCATCATCATCATCATCATCATCCTCATCCTCATCCTCATCCTCATCCTCATCCTCATCCTCATCCTCATCCTCATCCTCCTCATCATCCTCATCCTCCTGCTCCTCCTCCTCGTCGTCGTCGTGGTCGTCGTCGTCTTATCGCTGGTATCATTGCTACCCTATCACTTCTCTCCACACATCAGACATAGTCTTCGCATGTCTTTGTGTCTACTAAAAAGGAGTTCATGAAAGTGGACGAATTCTGGTAAAGGTATCAAGTGAGTCAAGTCATCTTCCCCTTTTTCGTGACACATCCAACCTGGCCATGCTTTCCCAAAGCGAGTGACGCACTTCACCCTTGGTGTGCATTGCTGGCAAGGCTGGAGATGGCCAGCGGTGCCCACTGGCTGGTGGCTGAGGAGGATGTCGCTCATTGACCCACTGCACATTGTCCTTCCAATGACAACTCCATCCCAACAGGTTCTGAAGGGTTATGGCCTTGATGATGTTTCATTGTGACCAAAATATCACTCTTCAGCTTCAGAAGATCAAATTTCTAGATCAAGTCTGCACACTGAAATTGCACCATTCAGCCACTACATAACAAATGTTCGTTTTCCGCAGCTCCTTAATTCCAAGACTTCTGACCACTCGACTATACAACTTAGACTTCATATGCTAACCTGTGCTTCTTTCTGAACGCAGTGACTTTGTAAGTGGGGTCCGAAAAATCGCAAGAAGATCCCAAACAATCTGCTCCTTTCCCAAGGCAGTCACCTTGAAATATTGCCGGCCTTTGTCCTGAAGGGTCGCGACAAGTTGTTCTCCAAACTTCCATTTTGACCAACACGTTCCAATTTGAGAGAAAGCAAATCCTCCAAAATTTCGATCACCACAATCCCTAACCACCATGACACTAACCAAATGGAGAGGTGATACTGATCTATCTAGTGCAGTCCAGTTTCATCCTGTTGAATACTCCATCGAGGGATAGCTTCTGCAGGATGGAAATGACGAGGTTCCGGGAAGACTCGGATGTCAGTGCACAAGAAGTACTTCCACCAGAAGACCTCAGGACATCCAAGGACATCAACTGCCCTGTCGCATCATGTCACATCCTTTGGAGATAAGCGGATTTGGATTTCAGCCATGGCGCAATGTCTCGATAAGCCTGGAACTCCGGCCAAATGTGGGGCATCATCACGTTGTTTCCTCAGACGATTAAGGATTTTCTGAAAGGATCCAAGGGGTGACCATCACTCACATTGTGAATGAAATCTTGGGGTCGGAGACACTTGAGCTCACTCATCTGCAATGGGTGCACTGTATACTTAGTATACTTGTGGTGTTGTATGTGTGTCTGTGTTAGTTTCCATGAGCATGAGCTGGTCTGTGAAAGTGGAACTGGGATTCTTTTCCAAATTCATACTTATCCACGACACCCTTTTGGGGGCCCGCCGGGGGAAGCACTCAAAATTCCGTGCTCAGAGTCCACTGACCAAGTTCTGTGGATTTGGATCCATAAGAAGCTTTGTGGCCGCCATCCGCTCCACCAATGCAATGGTACCACGCTCACCTCTCAAGAATGGCAAACTGTGATGATGATGATGATGATGATGATGATGATGATGATGATGATGATGATGATGATGATGATGATGATGATGATGATGATGATGATGATGATGATGATGATGATGATGTAT
>DF244730.1:0-20212 GCA_000507305.1 Breviolum minutum Mf 1.05b.01 | reverse complement strand
TGTTGCTGTTGTTCTTGTTGTTGTTGTTGTTGCTGTTCTTGTTCTTGTTGCTTTTCTTGCTGTTCTTGTTGTTTTGTTGTTGTTGTCGTTGTTGTTGTCGTTGTTGTTGTTGGTGGTGGTGGTGTTGCTGTTGCTGTTGGTGATGTTGTTGCTGTTGCTGTCGCTGTTGTTCTTGTTGTTCTTGTTGTTGTTGTTGCTGTTGCTGTTGTTCTTGTTGTTGTTGCTGTTGTTCTTGTTGTTGCTGTTGTTCTTGTTGTTGTTGTTGTTGTTGTTGCTGTTGCTGTTGAGCACAATTTCTACCCAGGAATTTACAAGAATCACAGGCATCCAAAATCCAGTTTCACCTTCAACTGGCGCGAGTTGTTGGCTTTGTGGGGAGGGTGAGTCTTGGTCAAAGCATTTCCTGTACCATGGATGGTAACTACATTCACTATAGAAATTAAACAGATGTCAGATGTGTATCTCAGTAAGTAAAAGAATCCGAAACATGTTGGGAATATACCAAATCTAAAACATGTTTGATCAGCCCAAGCTTTACTTTGCACAACAACGTCCCGAGAGAGTTTGGCCCCATGGGCCGTTTCAAGAATCTCTCGAATCACTCGGGGTTCCCCAATTCGAAAGACTGGATTATCAATTACAAATTACAAATCACCCTTGAAACCTGGGAAATGTATGCAAGTATGTATCACTTTGACTCTCATGTTCATCCCACTATCTTTTGATAGTTTTCCAGCAACTTTATATCATTAAAGACCTGAAGAAATCATCTCCCAACCAACCGCCTTTTAAAAAAACGGCTACATCATCGAAGCCATTCGCCCGACCTGCCTGGGTTCTTGTTGACATAAACGACAACATCGCTGCGGCGATGCCACATCGTGGCTATCTCCCAAGCGAGGTCGGTGTCGTATGGTGCGACTCCAGGTGTCATTCACAGGGACCTTGAATGAAAAACGATCAACGAAAAAGGTGGGGGTGGATATAGTCAAGAAAATTGTGCCCTGCACAATTATCTTAGAAAACAAACAAACTCTTTTGAATTCTGGATTTTTTTGAAAAAAAACACATGAAGTCGAGTATATAGATGATTTATTTGTTGTTCCCAAAAAAAATATGACATTTGAGTGCCACTTGTGCCATGTCGGATGATGATGATGATGATGATGATGATGAGGATGAGGACGACGACGACGACGACGACGACGACGACGACGACGACGACGACGACGACGACGACGACGACGATGATGATCGCGTGAACTGCCAAGGAACATAGCCAATATCAGACTCTAAAAGTCCACACCAAAAGCTCTGCCATCGTATCCCAGGAGGATTGCTTACCAAAGTCTCAGCCGCCTGGGACCATGAGGTGGGGCCAGTTTCCTATAGTTAGTAGAAAAAATTCCTTTAAAAGCTAGTTAAGGTTGGTAGTTCACCAAGTAGTGAACCCTTCGTTTTCAAAGGAATTTTAAGCCTAATGGTTTCAATTTCTATCATTCTAATCCAACTTAGTTTCCATTTATCTTAATGTTGCATGCTGTAAAAGGTCCAGGCATTTCCCCAGGGGTGATGATGAACATTTTCATGCTATGACCTCGCAGCAAAGAGAGGTCTTACGAGTTCCAAGAGGAGCCGAACTATGACAACGCACCACTGAACCTCAACAAGAAAAAAAATCACGAGGTACCTTCCTGAAGAAATGAGTCTTCAATGACAAGTATTTCAAAGACCACTGGTTACCATTTTACAAATATCTCTATACATGTACGTGTACATAGGTTCAATAAAGAATTTTAATAGAATTCCACTAGAAACTGAATCTAGTAAATTTAGCATTACTGCATCACAATCCACATCACAACCAAGTTTGCAGGGGTCAAAAAAAGGAAAAAACAATTTACAAAAACAAAGTAGAAATGAAATTGAAACTACATATGCCATATGCTAGGAAAAACAGAATCAGTGAATATAAAGAATATGTGCGTGTATAAATAACCCAGAGAGATGTATGTATATATATATATACGCAGCACCTAAAAATACATTCAACTTAAACATGTAAAACTATATTATTATACCTGGATCTTCTTCTCAGGGTGCTGAAATTTTGTGATAAAGGGCGCTTATACAACATCCCTTTGGGTCAAAAAACAGCACCCTTTGGAAGGTGCTTCAACAAATATCTAGTTGGTGGTTTCAACCCACTTGAAAAATATTAGTCTCAAATTGGATCATCTCCCCCAGGTAGGGGTGAATCTAAAATATGTTTGAAACCACCACCCAGATACAGTATGCATTACCGTCTCAACTTTCACAACATCCCATTCTTCAATCCCATCACCTGCACGGCCGTCGACGCTTCCGTCGCTGGCGCGGCGCCCACCGCGCTGACGGTGCCGGTGGTGTTCACCGTGCCGCCCAGCGCCACGGTGACGGCAATGGCATCGTGGTCGCTACCTGCCAACCGTTGATGGTGGGGTAACCCTGGAGCAAGGATTCCTCTCCCAAGGAACAATGGTTTTTCGACTTGGCATTTTCTTGGGTGAACTAGATCCGGAGGGACTAATCATCAAAAAACCGCTGATAATTGCATTTAGAAGCCATAGCTGGGTTCTTTTGACAGCCCCAAAAATTCCTGACAGGTAGCCCTGAAAGTAATTGAAAGAAGCAACAAGGTGTTGTTTTATTTCTTGCAGATTGAGTCTGGGTGTTCTTCATCAATATCACATCAAATGAACCAGGTTCCCCACGGACTAGTTGATGCAAGCAATCATAATGATTAAATATGACTAAAATATCAAATCTCAGGCCCCACATTACCCAAGATTCCAATCTAACCCCCAGCAGCAGATTAAGAGATCCAATACTAAGATTCATTGAAGGCACGTATATATTAGTACGGTGGCTGCAGCTCACTTTACAACTAGACCACACTCTGGCCCGAAAGAACGATGCCCCCATGCCTAATAGATATGCATCTCACATGTGAAGGTGTTCTTTTGAAGTGTGCGTGGGAATGGCAACGTCAGTTTGTATGTTTTTGCGTTTGTATATTATTGTTTGTGCTTTTGTGTTTGTGTTTTGTGTTTGTGTGTTTGTGTTTTCTGGTTTGTGTTTGTGTATTTGTGTTCTTGTGTTTTCGTGTGCGTTTTTATGTTCGTGTGTTTGTCTTTTTGTGTTTGAGTTTTTGCGTGTGTGTTTGTGTTTTTGCGTTTGTGGCTTTGTGTTTGTGTCTTTGTGTTTGTGTGTTTGTTTGTGTTCTTTTGTGGGTTTGTGTTTGTGGTTGTGTGTTTTGTGTTTTTGTGGTTCCATGCGCTTGGTTTCGTGTTTGTGTTTTTGCGTGTGTGTGTGTGTGTGTTTGATTGTGTTCTTTTCTGAGTTTGTGTTTGTGTGTTTGTGTGTTTTGTGTTTCCCTGTTTTTGTGTTTTCGTGTCTGTTTGTGTTCTTTTCTGGGTGTGTGTTTGTGTGTTTGCGTCTTTGTGATATTATGTTTGTGTGTTTATGCTTGTGTTTGTGTTTTGTGCCCTTGTGTTTTTGTGCCCTTGTGTGTTTGTTTGTGTTCTTGTTGGGTTTGTGTTTGTGTTTGCGTTGTTGTGTGGTTGCGCTTGTGTTTTTGCGCGTGCGTTTTGTGTGTGTGTGTGTCTGTGTTTTTGTGTTTTCGTGTTTGTGTTGTTATGTCTGTGCATGTGTGTTTGTGTTTTTGTGTTTGTGTTTGGTGTGTGTGTGTGTTTTTGCATTTGTGGCTTTGCGTTTGTGTTTGTGTGTGTTTGTTTGCGTTCTTTTGTGGGTGTGTGTTTGTGTTTTCTGTTTTTGTGTTTTCTACAGTTTCAGGCGGTTTCGGACCTGTTTCAGACCTCTTTGGACTGGCCACTACTCCGTACTACTCCAGTACATTCTGTACTACCAAGTACTACTCCAGTACTTCTGTTCTACAAAGAACTACTCCGTACTACAAAGTACCAATTACCCCGTAGTACCGTACTACAAAGTACTACACCGTACTACTATATACACAGTACTTCTCTGCGCTACAAAGTACTACTCCGTACTACAAAGTGCTACTACTCCGCACTACTCTGTACTACAAAGTCTACTCCAGTACTACTCTGTTCTACAAAGAGCTACTACTACTACTACTACTACTACTACTATTACTACTACTACTACTTCTACCACTACTACTACTACTACTACTACTACTACTTCTACTACTACTACTACTACTTCTACCACTACTACTACTACTACTACTACTACTACTTCTACTACTACTACTACTACTACTACTACTACTACTACTACTACTCCGTACTGAAGAGTATTACTCCGCACTAAACAGTACTACTTCGTACTACACAGTACTACTCTGTACTACAAAGTACCACTCCTTACTACAAAGTGCTACTCCAGTACTGCTCCGTACTACTCTGTACTACAAAGTCTACTCCCGTACTACTCTGTACTACAAAGTACTACTCAGTACTACGAAGTGCTACTCCAGTACTACTACAAAGTACTATAAAGTACTACTCCGTACTACAAAGTATTGCTACATGAGTACTAGGCAGACCAGTGCAACCCAGAATTGCAAAACACAATAAGAGTTCGCAGACCAGCGCAACCCTGAGATGGAAACCACAAGAAGAATACGCAGACCGGCGCAACCCTGAAGTGCAAAACACAAAAAGATCACGCCGACCAGCGTTGCAAAACACAATAAGAATACGCAGACCAGCGCAACCCTGGAGTGCAAAACACAACATGAATACGCGCAACCCTGAGATGCGAAGCGCAATAAGAAAAGGCAGACCAGCGCAACCCGGAAGTGCAAAACACAATAAGAATACGCAGACCAGCGCAACCCTGACATGCAAAACACAAGAAGACTACGCAGACCAGCGCAACCTGATATGCAAAGCACAATGTAGCTGTGACATTCCAAGCTTCATTTCGCGAGTGTTGAAACGTCCAGTACATTGCGCGGAGCACTTCCTGGAGATGAAAATTTGCGTTTCGCTACAGTTTTGTGCGAGTGACACACCGATTCCTGCGAGAAGGCTCATCCACCAAAACATAAATGTGCGTCGCACTGCAGTGCCGTGCATTCCCACATTAATGTGAGAACGCGCGTTCTGCTACAGTGGTGTGCGACAAAAATTTATGAATCTATCGGCCCCCCTTCGCGCAATGAAAAAAGTATGGTTTACTAACAGTTTTTTGGGCGATCGACACCACATTTTTACTGAGAGGGTTGGTTCGCAAAAAAAAAGTGAGGTTTTACTACAGCAGTTTTCGGCGATCGACACCACGTTTTTGACGAGGGGGTTGGGCACCAGCAGATGCAATTTGCGTTTCGCTACAGTTTTAACGATCGACAACACGTTTTTAGCGAAAAGGTTGATTTCCGGTTGGCCCTTCAATACGCAAGGTCATTCCGTGCGTATCCATTCAATGCGTATCCATTTACCGGTATGCATCAGGAATTGCAATGTATGTGAATGCCAAAAACATATCCTTGCATATCATTGCATCAGCAGGAATGGCGAAGAGTATGAGTATCATTGCATGTCATTTCATACCATTGCTACTCGGCGGGAATGGCAATAAAAATGAAAGCTTTACTTTTCCTTCAATTTCTTTGCAATTTTATTAACTGAATGTCAATTGAATCGCGCGTATGAACATGGAATTGATCGCTAGCTCTTGGCCCGCTTGCTTGCTCGCTCGCTTGCCTGTTGATTGCTTGTGCGCTTGCTGGACACGGTCCTCTACAAAGTGGGATAAACTGCCAGTTGTGAGTAGGGTTATAAGTTGTAGTCTAACTCCATTTATACGGTTAACAACCCCAGTTACCCATGTACCAGTAGTACCGCACGAGGCGGTGGCGGAAGTTTCAAGACTAGGAAACGTATAGGAGAGATTGGTTGTTGTGAATCACGGACGACAAAGCAAAAACACTGATGGGTCGAACTGTCCAACGGTGTGACTGACTAACTGGCTAGTAGTTAGGTAGTTAGTTAGTTAGTTAGTTAGTTAGTCAGTTAGTTAGTTAGTTAGTTAGCTAGATAGTTAGCGACTTAGTTAGGTGACTAACTAGTCAGTTAAATAGTTAGTTAGTTAGCTAGTTAGTTTAGTTTAGTTTAGTTCAGTTTAGTTTAGTTTAGTTTAGATTGGTTTAGTTTAGTTAGTTAGTTAGTTAGCTGGCTAATGAGTTAGTTAGTTAGTTAGCTGGCTAATGAGTTAGTTAGTTAGTTAGCTGGCTAATGAGTTAGTTAGTTAGTTAGTTAGTTAGTTAGTTAGCTGGCTAATGAGTTAGTTAGTTAGTTAGTTAGTTTGTTTGTTTGTTTGTTAGCTGGCAAATGAGTTAGTTAGTTAGTTAGTTAGTTAGTTAGNTTAGTTAGTTAGTTAGTTAGTTGGCTGGCTCATGAGTTAGTTAGTTAGTTAGTTAGTTAGTTAGTTAGTTTGTTAGTTAGTTAGTTAGCTGACTACTGAGTTAGTTAGTCAGTTAGTTAGTTGGTTAGTGAGTTAGTTATTTAGTAAGTTAGTTAGTTAGTTAGTTAGCTACTTAGTTGGTTACTTACTTAGTCAGTTAGTTAGTTAGTTAGTTATCTAGCTACTTTACAAATTTTTTGCCGAATTCATGAAAAAATAATAAATAAAAATACTTACTTAATTAAGTTTGTTAGTTAGCTGGCCAATAGTTAGTTAATTAGTTCGTGAGTGAGTGAGTAAGCTAGTTAGTTAGCTGACTAGTGAGTTAGTGGGTTTGTTAGTTTGTTTGTTAGTTAGCTGACTACTGAGTTCGTTAGTTAGTTAGTTAGTTAGTTAGTTAATTAGTTACTTAGTTACTTAGTTACTTAGTTACTTAGTTAGTTTGTTTGTTTTTTAGTGAGTGCGTGAGTGAGTGAGTTAGCTAGTGAGGTAGCTGACTAATGACTTAGTTAGTTAGTTAGTTAGTTAGCTGGCTAATGAGTTAGTTAGTTAGTTAGTTAGTTAGTTTGTTTGTTTGTTTGTTTGTTAGCTGGCAAATGAGTTAGTTAGTTAGCTAGCTAGTTAGTTAGTTAGTTAATTAGTCAGTTAGAAACCGTTCAAAATGCAGCAAAACGCAGGTGTTTTGTACATTTGACTTGCAAATCTGCTTCGTGCCACAGGTTCGTGCGATTTTTGGGCATCTGAAGTTCAAAAGTGGCCCGAGAATGTGGTGTTTTGCATGTCTTGACTTGAAAATGTGCGTCGCGGCCTGCAATTTTTCCCGATCGGAACTTCCAAAATCGGTCCCTCGCTGAGGCGTTTTGCACGTTTTGACTTGAAAATGCTCTGCGCGCCACAGCGGCCTGCAATTTTTTCGGATCGGAACTTCCAAAATTGGTCCCTCGCTGAAGTGTTTGGAACATTTTGACTTACAAATGTGCTTCGCGCCACAGCGGCGTGCCATTTTTCATTTCTCTGCTGAACAGCTACCTCCGCACCCGCCGCTTTAGCGAGGCTCCTTTTCGAACATCAGCAACCACGAATCATTGAGAAAACACAGCGATTCGCGACTTTCCTAACATTTGGCGCATGTCTATCTTCTTTCTAGTGACTCTACTCGTGTGTTGATCTTCCTTCTGCTGACTTGACTGCTCTACTCTGCTTTTCAACTGTCCATATTGTCGGAAGTTAGACTTCTAAACTTCCTTCGATAAGGCCATTTATACGGGTTATAACTTCAATTAACTAGTAGGGGAAGTTACAACCCCAGTTAGTTACCCATTTATTTGTCGACCATTTATGAGGGTGAAATAACTCCGAAGTCTATAACGAGTAGAAAACCGTCTTGTAGGATTTTTCTCTAAGTCTTACCCTCCATGAAACGAAGCCGGCAAGTTGACCCCTAACAATAAACCGAACTTTTCTTTAAAGGAAATGTTCATAGACACCAGGCATCAATTTTTCAATGGCTTTTGGTGTGTTGTTTCGATGATAAAGTGGTTGTTAAGGTCAATAGCTAATCATCCAGGGAACTTCCGCTGGTTATGAAGATTTCGAAACAACGAACGAACTCATACGAAGAAGAAAAGTGAATGCAACAAATCGTTTTGAGAACATGTTCTCCAACAAATGCATCTTTAGAATGACAAAATGAATCGTATCAAGTATCATTTGATGTCATCAAGAAGTTCTGGTTTTGCTTGACCTGCTCATGCTTGTAGGCATGTCAATCATTGATGGAAAAGAACTATATGAATCCTTCCAGCAATCATCGGACACTTGCACTGTCCAAGAAAATATGGCAGGGTTGCCATTCCACAAAGGTCGCAATCCCCCGAAAGGTCGCAATAACTTGAATCATCTGCATAAACATCAAGCTGGTGCAAATCGTTTGGCACCATTCACACAACAGGGAATCAAGGTTGTATGAAAAGATGGGCCTCTTGAAGTATCTTAATCTTTAAAAACACCGTGAAATAACTATAGGATTTTGTTGCAATACAGGAATTACATTATAACAAAAAGGAAGAACAACATCCAACAAACAATTTTACAACCCAAAAAAACAACAAACATCGCGAATGCGAGTGTCTTTAAAAAACACCTATCAGCCTCCAAAAAAGGGCTTCCAACTTCACCAAAATTATACCAGCATAGATCCCAAATAGCATGGAAAGCATCACTTACCCCTAGCTAGACATTGAAGTAAGGAACCCTGTAGCTAAAGCTATTTGGGGAAAAATCGACCTCCCCAAATTCAACGGGTTTTTTCGATTTCCAGATCTTCGGATCCACCGCCCACCAGTCAAAACTCCGACGTCGACAGATCCTTTTCGTGGACCCGCACCTCCACTCCCCAGGTTTTTCCGACTCACCACGGAGCTGGCGTCCATGTTTCCGAAGATGTTGTCCTTTTTTGGGGGACGACGTTTTAGACGGTTCGTTCTGGTGAAAAGAACATGGCAAATAGGTGAAGTTGAGAGTTGAGAGTTGCAGTTTCACGTGACATATGAGTTCTTATGATCAGTTGTCTTTGGGGAATGCCATCAGAAACATCTCTTCTTTCTGAGGTTGACTTATCAGCAAATTCACCACACTTCACTTTCATAATTCTTAAAGTTTGTTGTCATCCATGCGCATCTGACAATCCTTGATGGACCGAAAAGCACTGTGCAGTGGTCTAGTCTTTTGTTTCCTTTGGCGGCCGTTATTGCGAGGATCTGTGGCATTCCCTGTAAGGATAACCAGTTCTCCAAGGATTTGTTTCGCCCCCCCCTCCCAGCAACAGTCAACACCAGGGTTATTTTATTTGTAGTAGGGAATCCCGAACTAAACATTCAGTTGCCAGGATTGCATCCTCAGTAAGGGTTAGTCCCACGATTTGTTTCGAAAGATGTGACAAATGTTAGCTCTGTTCTTTCGATCCAGCAGGGGCAAACTTGGATAATTCATAGAAACGCTGGATTCAGGGGATAGTTGGATGTACCCCGATCCCAACGTACCCGTATGGGAAATCCCTAGAGAACGCAATAAATACCATGGGTACACCTGCAGGGGTACACCCAATTGTCCCATTGATGGATAACTCATGACCCACAAAAGGAATCTACCATCAAAGACTCATCAGAACTGAGACAGACCTTTGACTTCATCTTGGATTTCATTCATCAACCTCGGCGATTATATAAACAAACCTTGGGTCTGGCACTTTGGGGGGTGCTTTTTTAAGTGGGCCTTTGGCAATCCAATGTACCTCCTTGGATAATGAGAACACTTCTGGTTTAGGTTTTAAAGTTAATTTCCATCCCCCACGGATCTCCCTGAATGATGCGAAAAAACATGTTTTCTCTGCCTATATAAGTTAGTTGACATTTTATCCTTAACCAGGATTTCAACAACAAAAACCTACACAAGATGGGCCCCTGCTATATCTCTATGGAGTTGCTTCACCCCTATAAGCGGCCGACAAATAAATGGGTACCCTTGAAAGAACCAACATATCCCACCTTTGGAAAATAAACATCATCTTGAAAAGTGGAAGGGGATATGTTAGTTTCCAGGAGGGTACACCCCCGAAATCAAAACATAGATACCAATAATAATGGGGTTTTAAATTGTATCTCCTTTCAAAGATGTCGTCATTTTGGGTAATTATCCATGTTTAGTTCCCAGGAGGGTGTAACTAACTGGGGGGTATATAAATGTCACCCCTATTTCAGCGGAGTTATGTGACCGAGTTTCCACTCCACCAAAAGATGTGCCACTCTGCAGCAAAATCATCCGAGACCATAAGGCCTCACATGTCAGACTGACAACAAATCATGCCTGCCACGAAACAGGACACCTGATTGGATTATAAGGATCCTTATAATGGTTTATTATAGTGACTGGGTAGTGTTTCATCCACTATTTACAGCAAATAACCAGGGTGTTGGTCATTGCTCACTTGACACCCAAACTTCAGGCACACAATTGTTGAGGGGGAAATCTTTATCCAAAAATCCGTTGTTGCATTTTAGCATGTTAATCATTGGAAATGATTTCCTGCCCAGAATTGGTGATTCTATGACTCCTGAAGTTTGCCAGTGTTATTTTTTTTTTTACAGCTAGCTGCCATGGTGTCATCCATTCTTGTTCCCAATCCAACAAAAATACAGCCAGGGGTGTTTGATTCTATCCTTAAAATGTCACATCTACCATCATTGGTACATTGAAAGACTAAAAATCCTGCAGGATGAATATGATCGTCTGTGATGAATGGGATACGAATGAAAATCAAGAAGTGGTGAAGTACCTTCTTTTTCAAATCTACAAACCTCTCATAAACAAACCTCAACCAAGAAATTCAACAGCTGATTTTAAAAAAAAAAAAATGCGGCCCTTCACCTCGAAAGGGTGAGGTATACCAAGACCAAAATCAAGGGTGAGAACATGTCGATATGGGCTTCAATAGCACTTCCAGGTAATACTCCATACAACCCCTTGAAGACATGGCCACCTGGATCGTGAGTGATGCCGAATTGGCATTGAAGTCACCCACCAAAATCACCGCATCACCTGCAATGTCGAAAGACAGCACTTCGACATGGAAGAAATCTCGGGTTTGGAGTGTTGCAGGGTGATTTTATTCGGAAGCACAGTGCTTTTTTTGGTTGTTTGGGGTCATGCTGGATGTGAACATGGAAAACGAAAAAGCGTGGAACCAAACGACATATATCACTTGTATTTTATGCTAATGGGTTTGGAATTGGAATATGGAAGAAACACATTTGTTGAAACCCCCCGTGCTATCAACATCAATTGCCCTTTTAAAGATAAACTTTGCAGCCCCGACCAATCCTTGCTGCAATGGCCCAGCCTGCGTGTGACTCGTTCTGTACCACTTGGATGATGTTGTTGGCCATGGATAAACCACCACAAGAACCACCCGAATTGATCTCCAAAGGACCGTGGTGATTCATAAACAGCAACTTTCCTGAATATAAACACCAAGTACCAAAATGGACCAAAGAGAAAAAACTCTGGGAATTGCAGTCTGCTCAAGAATTTCATGAGGGAAACTAAAATTCATATGTAGTGAAATCAACTGTCTGATCTGAGAGGGCGTCCAATGGTTTGACAACCTCTCTGCGCCAAGCGTCGACCCGTTGTATTGTGTTCCAAGCGCACCCACTGCACACCACGTCGCCCATAGTAGTGCGACCGCATGTCCTGCGGTAGTGCGTGAAATGGGTCTCCTGAACGGTCAGGATCTACCTCATAGGGAAAATGGTGGTGCCCTTGGGATGGTACCATTCATAATCAACCCCATATACACCTTGTATATAGTGGGTATTTATTGTATATCCCCTTTAAAAACTTGCAAAGGGCTCTTTTGGTTAAACAGCTGGGGGCCCCCACCATTTTCCCTATGACTACCATGACTACCGGTGTATTTCAAAAATCCCCGGCATCGTTTCTACACGTTTTTGAAAAAGGTCTTTGAGTTGGAAATCTCACTGCTAGTCAAGTGGGGTGACCCAGGGCAGCTTTCCGAATATGCTGTGAATATAAGTACTAGACATCACACCGTGACTACCTTTATCTTTCCGTTGTGTACCATTGCCTGTGCTATTTGTTTTTCGGGTTTTCCACCAAATACTCAAACAGGAGACTACACTTAAACATGGCAGCTGAACATGGACCCCTGGAAAAGGAGATTCCTGTTAGAAAACACCATTTTTATCCATTTTTAGGGTCCATGTTTGCTTTTTGGGGTGCATGATCATACCCACCAAAAAAGCCACGTTGTGTTTCCCTGAAGAATCGCAGGAGGGAGCTGTTACATATTCTACGTATTGTAGGTATCATAGATGTACTCTATGTACTAATACATATATCATATATCAAAAAAACCTACAGTACATTTTCTGAGCTTAACATGTTCAGCTGCAAGATTCTTTGAACCATTCCTGGTCTTAGATGTACTTAGGCACCAGCAATGGACACCTCAATAGCTGTCATCCCAAGTCATATCAAATCTCCTCTCCTCGCCAATGTCAATACTACCATTTGCCAAATGTCTCCACAGACCTTTTCGATATGCCAAACATGTGGCATGTGGTCCTCACGTCAAGATGTCAAAAATGAGGTGAGGACCATAGCTTCTTGGAAAGAGAAAATCATCGGACGCAACAAAAACATACTAGATATGGCGTTCACATATTATGTATATAAATACAAACAAAGACGTCTATGTGTAACACCTGCTCCGCAATATACAAGAAAAAATCCGTGTATATATATAATCATCCTGAAGTAGATAGAATACGATTTCGATGCGCCCAGGGCTATAGCATCATCTAAATTTTGAACGTCTGAAAACGATAGATAGAATAATACGCCGGAATAAAAAGAGTAGATAGAATATGTGAGCAGGCGCATCGAAATCGTATTCCATCTACTTCAGGCACCGTAAAACACGTAGAAAACTGAAACAGGGTAATTGGAAAAGTTCTTCTTTGTTTTGTCTTTTATTTCCACTTGTTAGCTGTTGCCGGACGCTTCCCTTGGACAAAGGCAAAAAAAGTACTACCAGTATGTAACGGTGACCTTACTAGGTCTATTTCTTTCTACGCCTAACATCCTATAACAATATTCTATGTAGTAGTCGCCCAATGGTATTACCAAATGCAATGGTATCACAAATATGTGAAGGCTACGTGCATTGAGTACTGCAGCTTTGCAATGCCTGCGTGAGGGGGACCCTTACGAACCCCAAAAAATTGATTTTTTGAAAGGTTTTTCATAATAAAAAGTAATTGGAAAAGTTCTTCTTTGTTTTTTCTTTTATTTCCTCTTGCTAGCTGTTGCCGGACGCTTCCCTTGGACAAAGGCAAAAAGGAATACCAGTATGTAACCGCAACCTTACTAGGTCTATTTCTTTCTACACCTAACATCCTATAACAATATTCTATGTATTAGTCGCCCAAAGGTATTACCAAATGCAGTGGTATCAAAAATATGTGAAGGCTACGTGCATTGAGTACTGCAGCTTGGCAGTGCCTGCGTGAGGGGGACCCTTACGAACCCCAAAAAATTGATTTTTTGAAAGGTTTTTCATAANTCTTTTATTTCCACTTGCTAGCTGTTGCCGGACGCTTCCCTTGTATAACAATATTCTATGTAGTAGTCGCCCAATGGTATTACCAAATGCAGTGGTATCACAAATATGTAACGGCTACGTGCATTGAGTACTGCAGCGTGGCAATGCCTGCGTGAGGGGGACCCTTACCAACCCCAAAAAATTGATTTTTTGAAAGGTTTTACATAATAAAAAGTAATTGGAAAAGTTCGTCTTTGTTTTTCTTTTATTTCCTCTTGCTAGCTGTTGCCGGACGCTTCCCTTGGACAAAGGCAAAAAGGAATACCAGTATGTAACCGCAACCTTACTAGGTCTATTTCTTTCTACACCTAACATCCTATAACAATATTCTATGTAGTAGTCGCCCAATGGTATTACCAAATGCAGTGGTATCACAAATATGTGAAGGCTACGTGCATTGACGCTTCCCATCGATATTCTATCTACCATTTTTTGGTCGATGCAGGAACATCATCTAAACATTCTATCTACCGAATTTTGATCGATGGGGCAAATATATTCTATGTACAAGTTTTTTTTTTCAGTCGCAGTTTTGAACCCGTACCATATTCTATCTACTTCAGGATGATTATACGTATATAGAGAGAGAGAGAGAGAGAGACATGACACATTTCTTTCGGTGAAATGGTACTTGTAGGGGACCAAATGAGGATATGTAATCAAGGGTTTCATGACCACACGCCTTGAAATCATCAAAGATTCACAAAAAACAAATATAATTACCAGATACCCTATACCAACTGATGCTATGTGAGGGATTACGAATTTCCTTCTAAACTCTGTTCTAATCATTCTGTTTTCTAATCATTCTGTTCGAAAAACATTGTGTTCCCTTCTCCTAAGCCAATTACATTTGATCTTTTGTGGCTTTTAGTTGAAAGGGAGCTACTCAGTGCATGATATCATAATCTACATGCATTGGGCTACACATGGCCATATTCATGAGGAGATGGTAGCCGTAAATGGAGCACATAGGATTGACATGTCCAGCCGTGCAAAGCACAGCCCAACAAATGAATATACCAATCGATTATTGAACATCAAAAACATGCATTCTTTATGCATCTTTGATTCTGATTTCAAACTCTTTTCCCTCCAACAACAAGAAACGGAATTTACCCTTCAAAAATCAAATCAACCTTCACGGAATTTGATCATGGATATAATTAGGTACCCAAATAGGAAAAAAACATCGTGGTCCACTGCATGCATGTATATTCGAAATGTCTATAGTATGTAGATAGAATTGATGCTATACTAGTCGTGAATTTTGACTCACAACCTATATTGTTTTTGTAAGGTGTGTACTGTATTTAAGTATATCAGTAAATCACTGACCAATGATTTATCATTCACCAATTGGAAATTGAATTGCACATTTTCCATTGCTACATTCGCGTTTTGTGGTCTTGGTCGGGTGAAGATTGTCCGGTTGTCCCAGTGGCATCCTCCCCGCAACTTTCGACAGTCCTTGTAAGACTTCGAAAATGCTCAAGAGACCAACCTCAATTTGGTCACGGGACCCATGTTTCTTGATTGGCACATGATAACATGCCCTACGAGGCGGGACCGTACTAGTTATAAATGGAGTTATAACCCCCATAAATGTCCTTATGGGTAACTGGGGTTGTGACCCCTATAAATGGAGTAAGTTATAATCCAACTTATAGAAGGTTTTAGGATGTTTTTGGAGTATGATTCATCTATGGTCCAAACACTTCCTCATCAAATGCCTCAGTGTCTAGGGACGATACTTCTGATCCCTCAAATCTGTTGATGCCCTATAAAAAACAGTGTTTTCGAAGAAGATCGACCATCCCTGAAACTAACATAAATAACACCTGAAAATTGGACGTTAGAAGCAGGAAAATGAAATTTCCCTTGAGATGGCTCATTTTCAGGGGCAAAGTGGCAAACTGCTAGTTTTCTTGAAAAGTTGCTCTTCAGAGATCCTACATCTCAATTGTTGCACAAAAAACATTTATTGGATCCCCTTGAAAATAAAAACATCATCCCGTGGAAAATGATGCTTGGAGTCGATAACATGTAATGTCCTTTCAAAAAGGTCCCTTTTCAGGGGACATTCGTTCATTTGCGGGGGTGTAGTCCACTTAATTGAAACCCGAACCCCAAAAAGGAAGTCTTGAGGGACGACAACAACCGCAAACTACAAACTACGTTCCCCTGCCATAGATGGCCGCATTGTTTTAAGAGCATGCAGGGCCAAAACTGTGCAAATAGTGAATATTTCTCTATGTCATTGTTTATGAAGCCCGAAAAAACTACTTGAAATTGAAGGATTAAGGACTCATCAACTCACTGAAAACTTGCCGCAACCAATTACTGTCCATTGCCTCATGGAAGCCGCACTCCACACTGGAAACTTTTCCTCCACACAAAAAACCATTTCTGATAGGTTGCAACATGTGAAAGCAAAGCAGTCCATTCCGTAGCACTTTGAACACGGGTTACATTAGGTTTGGGCATGTGTAAAGTATGTACCGAAGCAGTCCATTCCGTAGCACTTTGAACACGGGTTACATTAGGTTTGGGCATGTGTAAAGTATGTACCGAAGCAGTCCATTCCGTAGCACTTTGAACACGGGTTACATTAGGTTTGGGCATGTGTAAAGTATGTACCGAAGCAGTCCATTCCGTAGCACTTTGAACACGGGTTACATTAGGTTTGGGCATGTGTAAAGTATGTACCGAAGCAGTCCATTCCGTAGCACTTTGAACACGGGTTACATTAGGTTTGGGCATGTGTAAAGTATGTACCGAAGCAGTCCATTCCGTAGCACTTTGAACACGGGTTACATTAGGTTTGGGCATGTGTAAAGTATGTACCGAAGCAGTCCATTCCGTAGCACTTTGAACACGGGTTACATTAGGTTTGGGCATGTGTAAAGTATGTACCGAAGCAGTCCATTCCGTAGCACTTTGAACACGGGTTACATTAGGTTTGGGCATGTGTAAAGTATGTACCGAAGCAGTCCATTCCGTAGCACTTTGAACACGGGTTACATTAGGTTTGGGCATGTGTAAAGTATGTACCGAAGCAGTCCATTCCGTAGCACTTTGAACACGGGTTACATTAGGTTTGGGCATGTGTAAAGTATGTACCGAAGCAGTCCATTCCGTAGCACTTTGAACACGGGTTATC
The DNA here is from genome assembly GCA_000507305.1 of Breviolum minutum Mf 1.05b.01. Taxonomy (NCBI): domain Eukaryota; class Dinophyceae; order Suessiales; family Symbiodiniaceae; genus Breviolum; species Breviolum minutum. Next base: position 3,431 of record DF244730.1, on the reverse strand, counting down.
ACAGGCTTGGACATGTGTGAAGTTTGTACCGAAGCAGTCCATTCCGTAGCACTTTGAACACGGGTTACATCACAGGTTCGGACATGTGTGAAGTAGGTACCGAAGCAATCCATTCCGTAGCACTTTGAACAGGAGTTACATCACAGGTTTGGACACCATGAGACTCCAAAAGCTTGTTTTGGACATCGTTTCTGCTATATGCGCCTTAAGATGTACTTTGCTGATTTTGCTGTCGTTTGTTTTGGACAGCTTGGGGTTGCTCATGGTTGCCCTTTTCTTTCACCAGGCAACTCCTTGCAAGCATGCAAGGGGACCAGTTGAGTCAACTAACTTCACTCCAAAGGCACATGCTCATAGCAATTCCACTAGTGCCATAGACCAGCAAATGCGTACAAGGCTTTGCCTTTAACATGCTCTAGGTGTTCCACCCTACGTATAGATCTCTGCCCCTCCTCTTAGGATGGCCAGAGACCTATATACTCTGTGTGTTGCGCAAAAAAAAAATTCCCCACCCTTGACCAAAATAATGTTTCAAAGCAATTGGTGCCATCATTCAAAGTGTTTCTCTAAGGCATTGGTGGTCATAAAAATCCCAAAGGTAGGTGGCCATGCCCTCGATGTTTTTGAAACTTCACACAGCATGGCAGGAGTTCAGTTGTAATGGGATCCCTTCAAATCAATGGAATATTTTATGCGGCCCCTATATTGTTTTGTTTTTTTCGCATCATCTATTCGGTTCCTATTTGTTTGCAAAAAAAACATGGTGGAGAAAAAAGATGAGGGCAATCCAGTAACACTGGATAAAGTTTCTAGGTTGATAAATGTCACCTCCATATCGCTTAGTGGGATGATTCAACACTAAGGGCCCACCAAATCAGTCATTTTGGTTTCGGAACAACAAAGGACATGTGAAGCTGAAAACGCGTTTTTTCTCGCCAGGGCCGCTCAGACATGCGGCGTGGAACGCATACCTACCAACTTTGCAACAAAACAAGAACTCACCAGCAAGAAAAAACAATGTCCAAACGGATTTTCTCATTTTGTTGGAAGAAACCTGCGACAATTGGGACGCATAAAATTTTCTGATAGTATAAAAACCGTCTTTCTAGATTAAACTGGTGGGTGGTTCCTTCAGTCACCAGAATGAAACACCAAAGTTTCAAGGTCACAGTCGCATGGATAGATAATCAACCCATGCAGCTCAAAAATTCCAATGAAATATGTAAACATAATACATGGTACTTTCCAAGTTTTGCCATTGAATTCTCTATAGGGTTTTTCGTGCTGCTTGCTGGCAATGGCCTGCACCACAACTGGCAGCGTCACGTGGCTGGCCTCCAGTGCATGACTGGCTAGTGCTCCCCGGGAATGGGAGGTGGTTTGCGGTGGGAAGGAAACAGTCTTAGATTTTGACCACTGTTTTGTTTGGGTACAAACCTCCTCTTGAAAAGTTTCTATCTTGATACCTCTTTCCCGATAGCCATTTTTGTGGCAAAAAGTTGAAGCCTAGACCTTGACTCTGACGTTGGTGCGCAATGGCCGGGGAAATGGCAATTGTTGCGGCTGAGTCTCAGGGCCCCGAACATGCTGAAGTGAAGATAGTGAACTGGCGCTCTGTTCGTCCTGGTCGGATTCCATGGACAGAAAGCCAGATTGATTCTAGCAAGTGAAATGCTGGGGCTTTGGGATTTGTTTTTCTCACTGTCAAGTACCCCCCTCCCAACAGGAGATAGTAAACTCATTGTGTGGTATGACAGCGCAAGTTTTCTGAGCAGTGGTTTCCTTAAAAAGGTTCAGCACTCAAGCCCTTTTGAACCCTTCAACCAAAAATTGTTCATCGCATGTTTTCACTCGAGTTGGCGGGCTGTTACCCCACATAAAGTTCATAAAAGCCCATGCATTCCAACTACTATAAAACTGCTTAGGTAGTTTCCTATCATCCAAGACTCCCCCAACAAAGCAAAATAAGATTATGATAAACTAAATTACAACCTTGGTATGTTCCTACAATTCTCCCAAGGAACGGTTGGCCAAAGACATGAGGGCAACTTTACCGGTGGAAGTGCTGAACATCATCCAGAAGGAAGACTGGAAGGGTGGCCCCCTACTTGTTTGCTCCAACCCACTTATGCGTCCCAGTTCGGCAGTCTTGGCAAAGATTCACGTTTGGCTTCTCCCTTTTGTGAAAGACAGTCCATCAAAGGCTAGGGTGGCAAAACAATTTGTTTTCATGAAATGATGTTATTCTTCTTTAAGAGAGAGTGCTGTAGTTGTTTGATCATTAGTCACGGAATAGGGTATAGCTGAGTTTTCCCTACTGAGGACTGAAGTATTTCAAAGTGGGGCACACTAGTGTTTCAGCATTTCAGCAAACAACCATATGATGTGTTTTGAATGAAAGGCATGATCCAAAAGAATATGGGATATCCTCAAAGAACCTTGTCAGATTCCATCCGGCTACTACATTTGCGATGCCTTTTTATATTTGGATGCCTTACTCAAGAAACGTCTATTTAGGCCAGATCCATCAAAGAATGAGACCCGATCAGGGCTGGCTGCGGAAGAGGCCACCAAAACAAAGAGGTGTCTTCAAGCATTGCGCTATTTGTGGCGCAATGCAAAAGAGAACTCCCATGACCCCAGTGTTCAAATTTTGAAAGACTTTCTTTGCCCTTCCCCCATCCAAACTTCTCACAGAGCTGCCCTGCCTCCAGCTGACTCAGATGCCAGTGAGCCAGAACCTTGTTGGGAGAGGAACAATCATTGAGCCAGGAATCCATCAGTGGTGAGTTTGATTCCGGTGGGAATGACATTCGCTGCAGCCAAGTTAGTTCAAATCGGCTAGGGAAATTCTATTCCAAGTATGGCAAGTTCGGAAAGTCTTATGATCCTACGGCCCCGAGATCTGTTCAGCAGGGTGACAAACCAGGCATGTTGAATGATATCCGGGCAGTATTGATTCGCACTTGGTGTATGGTGGGGGCCCCTTCTAGTGGAGACCACTGCAACTATAGTACTAAAAAGTTTGCAGGTAAATGGACGTTTGAGCAAAAATTCTCCCAATATCTCAGCACCACTCCGGTCTTGGCTAGGCTGCCGGTGCTGCAAAGCGAACCAACAATGGCTTCGAGGAAGCGTTGGGCCTGATGCAGCTGAAGAACTCTGCGGAAGTTGGGGATGAAAGTGGGGTGACTATTACCCCTGCTCCAAAAAAGCCTAAGTTAACGCATGAGATTGCTAAAGCCCTGGAGATAACACCACCTCCACCTGTGGGTCGGCAGTCTGTTCCCTGTAAGGAAATTGAGGCCAAAAAGTAATAGAGTCCTACAGTTCTTTGTTGTGTTTTGGGTTTATGCTATATGGCTTTAAACTTATTTAATTTCACCCGAAATCAATAAGCAATATGTTCCGTTTTTACAAACATATCATTT